>JAOVVI020004783.1:0-17241 GCA_028571085.2 Nepenthes alata
TCTGCCACTTCCTCTATCATTTGCTCAAAATCTGCACTAATTGAGTTCTTGGCCTCTATGAATGCGTTGCTGAACTTTGTTTATTCTTTCTCATCGGCATCATGGTATGACAGAATGAGAGTCCCCATACCATCTTCAGCATACTCATTAACATGTTGCTTAGTTTCCTCCTTGAATGCTCTCTTAGTCATTGCAAGCTTTTCAAACATTACACTACTCAAGGAGATGTAATCAAATTACATCATAGGTCTAAATGATTCAAGAAAGTAAAAATTTGAATCCAAACTTCAATCTTGTGAATGTTTATGAAAATTATTGCTATAAGCCACTAGTTTGATGTTTCTTCTTACAAACCTTCCAACTCTTTTGAAAAGTAACATAGGCTCACTTTCCTCATTTCTTACTACCACAAACGTTCTTTATGAAACTGAACTAAATGATATTCAAAATGTCATAAAGAGTGACCAGAGACTTCTATTTAGTCTTTACATTATGAAATTGACCAACATTAACTGGCACTTCCTAATCTCCGATAATTTTTAGAATAAGCACTTTGTTGTCTACTCAAAATTGTATTTTTTTTTTCCTTTGAGTGGGGGAAAAGAAAATTTTTATACTCTACTTTTTTTTAATACATTTGTGGTAGGATTGATACAGATACAGATACAAATCAAAGCAAGACTCAAATATACAAGCATGACAATACGTTGAGGTCTTAAGTTATCACTCTTGCCAAATTTTTTAACCTTTCCAATTAACAGGTTTGATTCACTTAGAGGATACGAACAGATAATTGCTATGAAGTAGTCAGTTTGGGATTTTAATTTCCAACATTATTTTGTGATCACTAACAAATTCTAAATTGTCGGGCAGTGAGTATTTGTTAACAAGGGCCTTAAACTTATAATTGTTTTATATCATTAGCAAATTTGAAATCTCAATATTGGGAATGCTTTTTCTCACTCAATTGTATTTCTGTTGAACAGGAGATGGATTATTTGAGCTACTTTAAAATTGTGGACTTTGTTTCCCGGGTTTGGTTTTGTATTATGGATTTATCTAAAGGCATTTATAGTAGCGTCGCATCCAAGCATATGGTTATGTTTTATTTACAATATTAATTATGCAATTTGGGGCGGGAGATAAGATATATGTGTATTCAATGCAAGTCTAAAGCGTCTTATATGGCTTGGGGAATCAAATATATGATTTGTGTCATGATAGGCTTTAAAATGTCGGGAAGTTAATGTGGTGATAGTTCTAGTTAAGAGAATATCCTACCATCATAGTGAGAATGACAGAAATTATTGTTCACTAATATTGTAGGAGATTGTAGGTTTCAATAACTTTATAGGTTTGTCATTTGCAAATAAGGAGGACAAGGCAACAAAACATATTTGAAAAATCTAAAGGCAACAGATTTTCTTTCCAATTTTCAGACTAACTAAAATTCTTAGTGGAGTGTGAAAAATAGAAGTAATTTATTATGAGCCAAAGGTGTTTGTCAACCAATGTGCCCCATTGTCTATCATTGGAATGTTTTCGTGATTTCACCTCCCTATTATTTCCTTGATTCTTTTCATTCAAGCATATCTCTTGTTAATAACTACTATATAAATCATTTTTTATAAGAATTTGGCTTCATGTATCCATTTAGAAGCACTAGCATGGAAAGGTTTGTTATTTATGCTACTCCATCTAAGTGAACTCATTAGTCCAAAATGGCAGAATCCAAAACTATACATCAAGTCTATGAATACATGGTATTCTCATATATTTGGTTAGAAGTTAGATGTAAACTTCCTATTCCTACTATATATTATAAAACAAGCAACCTAAACTAATCCCCCACCTCCCGTTTTTCTTTATCAGCTATTCAAATAAGAAAAAGAAAAGGAAAAAAAGGACAAACAATAGCCAAATGACTATTTCACTACTTCTTAAAGCACACTAATATCTCAAGAGTTATATATTAGGGCTGAAATGTCATTTTTCAGTATAATTATATTATCAGTTATAAAAATTTCATAAAAGCGGTCAAAAATCTAATTCTATAATAACTAAATTTCATAATACACATAGATCTACACGTGTTACAAGTCGTTATACAAGTCACGCACGCAACATAAATTCCACACTATGGTAATTCAAAATCACTTCTTAAAAATATTTGCTCTATAGTATAAAGTACCATAATTTACCATTTTCTTATGCATAATTAACTCTTTCTACATAACTCTTTGAAGAATATTAGATGCATCATTATTTCTAAAAGAATTATTAGATTTACTTACTGGGTGGAATGGACACCTTTCTTTTCTTTCCCTTCTTCCTTGAACTGCCACCCAAGACATTCCTTCTTCATGCTCTAAGATGCCTTCAAACTTATGTGTAAAATATCCTAGCTTCACTGTAACACCATGATATTTTGATTCGATTGAACTTCTGAGTAGTAGAAATCATTAATAAAGATAATTAATGAGCAAATGATAAATTTTTGAGCTATTAATTTGCAAGCGAATATAAATTAACTTTACGAAGAGGCTAGATAAGTTGGACTTGTAAAAAACTCAGAAATATATCTTGATAAATTTTCTTCAGTAGTCAATAATTATTTTCACAGCTTTAAAATATTAATTAGGATAAGCTATTACTTTAATTTATGCTCATGTGTGTAATGAAAAAGTGAAAACTAATTAGTTAAGGTAAAACCTTAATTCTA
The DNA here is from genome assembly GCA_028571085.2 of Nepenthes alata. Lineage (NCBI taxonomy): Eukaryota > Viridiplantae > Streptophyta > Magnoliopsida > Caryophyllales > Nepenthaceae > Nepenthes > Nepenthes alata. The sequence goes on from JAOVVI020004783.1 coordinate 2,723, forward strand.
CCATGTGACAAGCCTTAATTTAATTACCCTTTAAACCTTCTAGAAATCTCACCCCTTATTCATCACTCAGCTGCCCCTCCCCATGCTACATCCTATCTATTATATATTTGTACAAGATTGATGATATCTTGTAAATAGGATCAGGTTTAGTGTTGGGACAAGTAGGAATGAAGCTAGACAATAAAAGAAACTAAAAGATAAAAGAAATTTCAGAAAAGGACAGATGGTAACAGGGAAGACAGAACATAGAATATTGATATGATGCATATGAAACATACAAGAATTTGATTAATCCAATAGTACCGATTATAATGCTGCAGTTTGCTTTACATAAGCCACAGAATAGAACATTGCTATAACGGATTTGCAGCTACTTAGCCATATCTTGGTGCCTATTTTCCTAGTTGCTAAGCGGTAGTTATTCAGCTACAACTTACTTGCTAAGATGTTACAATGGTTGCCATTCTGTTTTATTCATTTGCTGAAGTGGAACTTTTCTTTTTGCTAGTTTACAAAATGGAGCTGTTGGTATTGACGCTATGATGATGCTGCAGTCATTGCACCCAACTTGGTTGGGTCGATTGCCACTCCTCATCCTAAGATAATATGGCCCAATTCCAAGTACTCGATTTGTTGTCATCGAAATGAACATTCAGAATCTTGGCATATAATTTGTGGTTCCTCGGGAGTTGTTGCACAACATTCTAGTGGGTTAACTCAAAGGTGGAAATGTAAACTAGAATATTATTAAAGAATACTAAAATAAACTTTCTAGGTTGTTTTGTAAAAATATTATTCATAATGAATTAAAATGTAGCTGGAACATTGGTCAAATCAAAAGGCATAACCACAAATTCATAGTAGCCTTGGCGGGTGTTGAATGGTGTTTTGTGAACGTCAATTGGATGTATTCGGACTTGATGGTATCCAGCTCTAGCGTCTAATTTGGAAATGAAAAAGGCTCCATATAACTCATCTAAAAGTTTTCTATAATTGAAACTGAAAACTTGTTTTTGATGGTGCGGTTATTGAGTTGTCTATAATCCACACATAATTTTGAAGTGCCATAATTTTTCTTAGTTAAAAGCACAAGAGAATAGACCTGACTAGTACTTGGTTGAGTAATTGATGTACTTAGCATTTCTTTGACTTGGCTTTCAATTTAATTATTTTGTATATGATTAAATGTGTAGGATCAAAGGTTGATAGGTTCTAAATTAGCCACAAGTGGAATCTAACGATCACAACTTCTAGGGGTGGTAGTTGAGAGGTATTATCAAAATCATTAGCAAATGAATCTAATAAGGCTTGAATCTGAGGATAACAAACTATCTGATGTAAAAATGAGCTAATAGTAAAAATTATGCTATTAAACCTTGACTTGATTAGATCCATTTTTTATAGTTTACTTCCAAATATACTTGCTAATGAAGTAGTCTTAATGGTGCCTTGTAGTTCCATCTTCTTCGCTTGACGAGTGAAAGAAATGGTAAGTTCAGAGAAGTCAAAGAGGATGGAGCTATACTGGCTTAGCCAATCAACTCCATGAATCATGTTCTATCTTCCTGATTGTAAAGTCCAAAACTCATCTTAGAATGAGTGGCCTTGCATTTGCCATGGAAATACATGATGTTGAGAATCGCTGGTCATCATATTTCCATTTGCCACAGTTACTTGAAGTGGGGTAGTATTGAGAAATTTTATCTTTGTGGATGCCACAATTTTTGGATCCAAGATACTGTGAGTGTTTCCACCGTTAATCAGTATATAAACTAGTTAATTACGAGTAATTTCTTTGTTTTTAATAGTGTTATTGGAAGGTAGCACCCACAAAGCATGAACAAAGATTTCTTATGTTTCTTCTTCCACTTCTTCTGCCATTTGCTTTAATACTGGGTCTTACTAGCCCTCCTTAGAATTTTCATTGATAATAGAGTTGTACTGTCATGCTTGGCATCTATAACCAACAGAAAATTTATCATTGCATCTACAATAAAGTCCCAATGCACGTTTTTTACCTAATGTCAAAGGTATAGAAGGTGAGTAATCATATATATCGATCTATGGTCTAGTACCAGTAAGTTGTGGTTCAGCAATAGTTGTGTTTTTGTAAGAATTGCAAAATTGTGAGTATTTGGGCTTTTGAGTGATGGCTTCAAGGGATTGTTCTCGTATTAAGGCATGTAAAAAAGCTTGAGATAATGAGGTAAGATTGAGAACTTTCGCTATATGTATAATTTCCTTATTGAGAACACTAAAGATACTAGATACGAAATAGGTATCACAAAGGCAGGTTTGTTGAATTCCTCAATAATGTCCAAGAATGATCTATCACCAAATTTGGAACATATATTAGCAAAAAATATCTCTCAAGACTTGTGATACAATCTGATTAGAAGAAGTGTTGATTTGCTCCTTTGAAGAAGTAGTGTTGATTAGAAGTAATGTTTGGGTCTCTAACATTTAACAAGGAAGTACGGAATTAAATAAGAAGCATTGGTTCAAACCCCCTTAGCTGCAACCATAATTGCCTTCACAACATCAACTTAATATCCCCTCCTTTATCTGATAGCCACCCCCTCTATGCTTATATCTTACTACATTTATCAAAATATTCAATTAGGAGGAAGAGTAATTTATAGAAGAACTTGGTTTTTTGCCTTTGCTGGCCCATCTCCTCTAATGCCTTCTCACTCTATTACCCTATTCCTCAATAAGTGACACTTGTTTCCTCCATCAGTTTTTGGTCCTTATTCTTAATTGTGGAGAGCAGCATTTAGAGAGAGAGAGAGAGAGTGGAATCGGGGTTGTGACAAAATAGAGAGAGTGAGAGCCAAAGCTCTCCTCTATGCCTACTGTTGTTGCTGCTGCTACTACTTGTTAAGAGAAAATCAACACAAGGCTAGTAAATTCTTACTTCTTATTACTATTATGTTTCATTATGCCTCTCCACATCTTTTGGTTTATCATTTCATCATGGAGATGAAATTCAAAAAAACCACCTGCTCGTCTTTACTGTTTTCAAAAAATTATTGCAAATCTCCAAGGGTAGGAGTCATTCGATTATCATATCTTGCTTAATCTTGTGGAATTAAGTTGGTTACATTGTCTAGTAAGGATAACCTTTGTTTGAGAAAACTGAGATACAGTAATTCAAAGCTGAACAATACTAGGCTCCGTCAAGAAGAAGATGAACAAGGAACAGTTAGGAAAAACAGTTTTTCGATTTATTTTCGAACAACAGTTTATAAATTTAATCAATATATTCGTGCCTATGTATTTGCCATTCTTCACATATGATATGTTTAATGTAATATAGATGAAATGTGATTTCATTTACCTGAAATTATAGTAATTGAGCGACGAAAAATGAATGCTGAAATCTGCTTAACTCCACTCTGGATAAGGTTGCACTCGATTTTCCAGCCAATCATTCATACAATAAATTAATTTATTTTTTACAGTAAATTTGTAGTTTTTATTTATAATATGCTAAATTTACTATTATGTTGACAAAATGAGGTTTTGATTACTCAAAATTGTAAAAATTGATTAGCGAAGAGACAACAATAAATGTTGAAAGTCCAGAAAAGTCAAGCTTGAATTTGGAGGCGGAAGCATGTGTTCGTTGGTTTAGTAATAGAATAAAATCCCAAGAGATTGTTAACACATCTTATATAGTAGTGTCCTTTATTGAGATAGGTTCAGCGGAACCTATATTCTTACTAGTATTCGAATTCTATAGGATCTTGGTTGTACTTATGTTATTCGATTTAGCAGAAACCCTTTATAGTTGATCCTTACAGTATTCTTGAGTCATGGTATAGAGTATAAAATACAGAAGATTCAATCAATATGACATTGATATTATTCTTGCCTATGTTAATATTGTTTATCATCTGAGATGGTTACTATTTACTATTATTATGAATTATATTACTTGTTAAATATTTGACTCACTCTTACGTTTTATTGGTTATTAAGTAGGAAATATCGATAGAGCTAGTTGAAGATCGTACCTTTGCTGAGAAGATCACAAGTAAAGCCGATTCTGGATCTAGCTATATTCATATGGAGTGACGGGAGATTTTTACTTTCTTGGATAGTAGATGGATAATATTTTGGGACTACATTCCATTGAGTTTTAGATTGTATTTGGACATTCCATTTTACCTCATGGTTTGAGGAAATAGATATTTATGTTGGATGGTATTCATCTAAGATTGATATTTATGATGAGTATTTATGATTTGAGTTTCCGTATGGCCAATCAGAGGAAAGTTCGGGCATTTCAGATTCTGGTCACCACCATTATGGTATCAAATAGACAAAGTTCTAAGTCAATACTTGAGACTTAGGAATCAGAAATATTCACGGACTATTAGGATTCACTAAGATATTACAACTTTGGATATTTGGGAGATAATCTAGGTCTAGATTTCTTGAGTCGGTGAAGGACTTAGTGCTTTATTGGACTCTAACGTGACACATTCCTTTGTGTCGTTGCATTTTGAGCCATGTTTAGAGGCTTTTCTAAGGCTATTGAATTTTACATTGGTGGAGTCCATTCTTGTTGTTGAGATTATTGATATTGATTTGGTGTATGCTAATTGTATTGCTCGAGCAAGATCATCGTCTGGCAGAAGACATGATCCTACCTAATTTGTTAGAGTTCAACGTCATCCTCAACACGGACTGGTTGGCTTCTTGTCATGCTAATATTGACTGTGCCAGGAAAGTGGTTCCTCTGGTGATGCCCAACTATCCACCATTTGAGTTCAGAGGCATTAGTGGCAAGGGTAGCTTTCCTAAAGTGTTAGTATTGCACAGTGGGTATTTATTGTAGAGTGGTTGCAAAGGCTTTACAGACTACGTTTCAACTTCGAAGGCGATTGAGTCCAAACTAGAGGACATTTTGATAATGTGGGAGTTTGCTGACGTGATTCGGAAAAGTTGTCAGGACTTGCACCAGAAAAAAAGAATGATTTCACCATTGAGGTAGCTCTAGGGATAGGGTCGATCTCTAACTTTTTTGATTAGCAAGTTTAAATCTCAAATATACAGAAAGCGATAGAGGTCAAGAAATCAACAATATAAGAAAGGTACCTCAAAAAATATCTATATAACCTTGGGTACACCCTAAGTAATAATAAAGATGACAAAGAATAGATTGAACAAATACAAAATCAAGTGTCTCCGGGAATCATAAATAAGATATCGACCAATCTTGCCGGCAAAATGACTCCTAATCATTCAAAGAAGGCTTCTTCCAATAAGAGACAGAACTTAATGGTAGAAAATAATCATCTTGTTGTATCCGAACACATTTTAGACAAAATCCACGACTACCAACTAAAACGAGTTTTTCCAATCGTGGATGCTTGAGAAATATTCTTTACTTTGATACATTCATAAAATTAGGGCTCAAAAGTAATTGAATGGAACCATTGAATAAACCGCTATATAGACTCAATAACGAATTAGTCAAAGGGAAGAGAATAGTACATCTAGAGGTTCCTCTATGAACATATCCGAAAATGACTTCCTACAAACTAACGTTCCTAATTGTTGATTTACAATACTATATTTGGCTAACCGTGATTAGTAATGTTCGGAGCGGTCACATCAATCCCATATCTTAAAATAAAATTTCTATCTAGATATGGGATCAAATAAGCCAAGGGAGACAAGGTCACTGGGTGAAGTTACTACTTGACATAAATCCACGGCTCAACTCCTCAACAGTCATCTAAGGAATTTGATATTCGATATGAGGCCTCTCTTAAATAGGCTGAACCTAGATAGTCAACTCTCTAAATTCCTATAAATCTGACCATTTTGGATAAGTATGTTCAGATTGGTTCTTCATTAACCCAGGATCCGAAACAAAGATTAATTGAATTTTTATGAAACAACATGAATGTCATTGCCAAGTTTTCAATTGACATGCTAGGCATTTGGATGGAAATGCTAGTTTACAAGTTGAGCCTCACACTCAAACACCAGCCGGTCAGACAAAAAAGAAGCAATTGCACAATGAGAAAACTTACAATGATCCATGAAGAGGTCAAGAAATAAACTAATGCTAGATTCGTCAAAGAAGTAAACTACCTAAATTGGTTATTCAATATTGTCTTCATTAAAAAGAGTAAGGGAAAATGGATGATGTGTGTCAACTTTACTGTTGTGAATAAAATATGTTCGAAAAATAGTCCATTTCAAAGGATTGATCAGCTGGTGGATTCAATATCCAGATACCAATTGCTAAGCTTTACTGATGTTATTGGGAGTATAATAAGATCCATAAGAATCCAAAAGATGAGAAGGTGACCTCATTCATAACCGACCAGAAAACTTATTGCTACAAAGTAATATTGTTCGATTTAAAAAATGCAAGAGCAATATATAAAAGGCTAGTGAACAAAATGTTTAAGTTATAGATTGGAAAAAATATTGATGTATACATTGATGGCATTCTCATCAAAAGTATACTTGCCGACAACAATAAAAACAATCTAGTCAAAATGTTTGAATTACTCAAAGTGTACCAAATAAAGTTAAACCCAAATGAATGCAACTTTGGAGGGACTTTCGGTAAGTTCCTCGAATTTATTGTATCACAATGCAAGAAAGAGATGAATCCAGAGAATATTAAAGCCATATTGAATATGGAACTGCCTTGGACTATTAAGGAAATCAAGAGGTTAATCGGGTAACTCGCCGCTCTATTCTTTTAGCTAAGTTGCTCGAGTAATATTTTCCATTCTTTAAGGTGTTAAGAGGGATAAAGACAAACAGTTTCTCGAGAATGGATAAGTGCCAACAAGCTTTTCAAAAGTTAAATGAATATATGATGCATCCATCTTTACTCACTTCTTCCAAAGACGATAATGAATTATATCTCTACCTAGCCTTGAGTGCCATCCTGGTCAAAGAAGAGGTAGGAACTTAGTGACCGGCAGCTATGTCTATAAGATCCTAGTAGATTCGAAAACTCGATATGTACAAATAAAAAAGGTTATTTTAGCATTAGTTTTTGTTGCAAGAAAGTTTCAACTGTATTTTTAAGCTCATGAAATTATGGTCTTAATAGATCAATCATTGAAAAGAATCTTTTAAAAATCGAAAATATCCAGATGTTTCATCAAATGGTCGATCAAGTTGGGCAAGTTCGATGTAGAGTTTTGGCCTGACATTCCATAAAGAATCAAGCTCTTGTAAACTTCATTGATGAAACAACGATCCTAATTACAGAAGATACAGGCGACTACATGGGGGCTACTCAAAAATGGTCATTGCCTACATGGACACTTCATGCTGAAGGAGTATCTTGGCTGTAAGGTAGAGGTGCTGGAATAGCACTAACATTATCCAAAGGATTTGAGATAAAATAACCATTCACATTCGAGTTTCCATCTACAAAGAATGCTCCATCAAAAATCTGATCATATATAGTGATCCCAACGTTGTAGTCAATTAAATATTGGCTAACTTCAAAGTATCCACCCTAAACCTGGCTAAACACTTCTATAAGATTAGAAATCTCCTGAAATTTCTTGGTAAGGTTAAAATTATCAATATCCTAAGGGAAGATAATTGGAATGCCAATCGACTTTCTAAGACAGCAACATTAAAATTGTTAAGGATAATTCATCCGGCATATGAGAGAAATGCTTCAAAGACCAAGTATTGAGGAACAAAATGAAGTTCTCCAACTGAATGATGAGATAACTTGGGTGACTACATATTTAAAGTACCATGAAAATGAAACACTTACGAGTGATTCCAAGGAGGCAAAGCGTATTTCAAAAATGGTCATTTGGTACACTTTAGTGGATAGGTCACTGTACAAAAGAAGTTATTTGATACCCTATATGCACTGTCTGACTCTAGTGGAAGCTGATTATATTCTTATTAACTGTATCGTTTGACGAAACAACAGAAAGAAATGCATCTGGACAGCTACATATGTGAAGTATGGGAGCAACGTTGACACCACCACAAAGAGCATCACAAGCATGAAGAAGGCAACAAAAGCACACGCTTCGACAAACAGTTGGTACACAGTGGTCATATGTAAGGCTCCATGCCCCATATGCTACTAGAAATATATACAATGCTGCTATGCTACCCAATATGAAAAGGTGCCAAAATATAAGTGAAGTAGCTGACTAAAAGAGCCACTTGAGCATTCACAACCCATATGATACGGGTGTATAAGGTAGTGCTAACGATTTTGAACCCCATGACTTTGCCACTCCTTTGGAAGGCTTGACTGTCCATCGCACAGACGTAGAAGAAGAAGGTGGTGGTGGCACTGAATACCCAGTTAAATGACCAACCGAGTAGCTGAAGGGATATTTGTATGCCTTCTTGTTATAATATGGGGAACTAAAGAGGAAAGGTTCAAAAAATGTGAACTTTTTCTTAATAAGGCTGCTGTTAATTGAGGTTAGGAGAAATCTAACTTTGGAACTCATATTCTAAGAAGCACCGACCCTTCTCTAATGCTAGAGTGTCAGACATCAATACTCGAATGACACTCTCCAGCACACCATAAAATATTTTATTATTTTTTTAATAAACTTTGCATGCTACGGTATGTTGGGTTATTTTATAATTTTTATGAAAAATAATTTTTAATAAAAATTAAAGAAAATTAAAGCTATTTAGTTATTTATAAATAATTAAAAATATATCTCTTATTGTCTTCTCATTCCCATTATACGAGATATATTATATCACAACTCATTTATATCGGCTGACCTATATACCGACTCTGCCTATAATATTTTTTTAGACAATGAAACAATAATTATGCATTTTTAATAAAATTTCAATATAATATAGTATTATTAATCAATCATAGTCTCATACTATAAACAAACTTTGATTTTCCGTTACCATGTCCTAAGAATATTGTCTCCTTTTTTAGAAAAATAATACGTCATTGTGTTGGAATGGCATATGCCATGTCGATATCTATGCTTCTTAGCTTATATTCATGCACATCTAGCTAGTAGATACTCCAGCCTTAAAGAAAACATTTGTTGGAAATAATAACCGAGTAATTCAAATAGAAAATGAAAAAAGGGAGTGCAATTTCAAGTGTGGATTACCTTTAGGAATAGTTGGGAAGAGACATCCTAGCCAAAAATTCCCAAGGCAATGGAAAGGAGTGTTGTGAAGCTGACGTTGAAGAATGTTCAAGTACCAATCATTATAAGCAACTTGACTAGAGAACGACGCATAGGCTTCGTAGTAGAAGAAACTGCACACAAGCACTATGTTCTTGTAGAAGAAATAATATATCTGAGCAAAAATCAAAATAAGAGAATTTACAACCGTTCATGAACTAAGCTATTTTAACGTCAAGTACCAACCGTTGTAAGCAACTTGATCAAAGAATGACACATAGGCTTCGTAGTAGAAGAGACTGAATCCAAGCACTACATTCTTGTAGAAGAAATAACATGTGGATAGAGATCAAAATAAGAGACTTTACTACCTTTCATGAACAAAATTATTTTTTTGGCAACATGAACCGTGAACAGATGTACACTTTGCAAAATAAGCATTTTGTTATTTTTGAAGATTATAATTTGGGGCTCATCTAAATTGCAAAAAATGGAAAAAAGATGAAGGCGCGGGAATGAATTCCCTTTTTGACTAAATACACCCCCTCACATGTATTCCCTTTTCGACTAAAAGTAACTAAGCACATTATTACAACATAATACGTGTGAATAAATAAAAATAAAAAAAGAAAAAATTTAATGAATGAATTCATAACCAGCTAATCATAAAGTCCTAAAGTTATATCAATAAAGTAACAAACCTAAAAGCTTAAATTATTAGATGAATGCTCCAAATTTGTTTTTAGGCTCTAACATGATAGAACATATCACTATTGAACTAACTAGCTAAGACTGTTCTCACTACACAATAACTACCTACACAACACTTTAAACATAAGATCATTATTCGTCGCTAAAAATAGGTGTAATAGCCTATGATTTGAGTTTTCTAATCTTACAATTATAAAAAATAAACTCATATTATGATCTGTGAAAAAAGCGTCTGAATTATATATGTTATGAATCTGAAGTCATAGATAAAAGATATGCTAACTATTTCTATCATATGAATGCAACAACAAATGAAGTTGCAGCAAAAGCTATCGTTGAATTCAAGAGAATGACATAATACCATTGAAGCGATCCTCCAGTAACACCAATGTTCATGAACAGGTAGTAATTGCTCCAAGAACTGAAACTGAGCTATTGCAATGTCACTGGACATGGCTACCTGTTTTATTGATATCATATATTAATATGGATGAGTTAGAAACTAAAGAAGAATTTCCATTTATAATGTGATTGAAGCCATCGTAGAACTTAAAACTCTATCAAGCTATATATCTACCTGTATTCCTTTAGGACCACTAATACCAACTCCCACGTTTGCTTCTTGAAGCATGCCCACAACATTTGCCCCATCACCAATTGCTAGTGGTGGTCCCTGCCTTACATTTTACCAGCCTGGTAATCTAAATCATGTAAAATATCACCACACTTTCAATAAAGCCATATCAAACAATATGTATATGTATTGTACACTATGAATGTAAATGTATATATATATAATCTTGATATCTAACTACAAAAAAGTTAAATTATTTTCATAGCATGATTTTTTAAGTGAAGCTGAAATTCATCATATGCTTTATCTCTTTCATTCACTCGCCTATTAAGCAAATAACAATGATGGACAATGTAATCCTTTTAACTTTTTTTTTTCTTGCTTTCCCGTCATCATTCTAATAGAGACCATATCTTTATCACGTTTCTATAACTTTAAGAAAATTGAGTGATATACTGAAATTTACACTCACTATATACCCATAAAGAGTTCTTGTTAATTTTATCACAATTGAAATTGGTATCCTCTTTTGATCATTAAAAATTACCCAAAAAGACCAATAAATATGTTTAGTATCATAGAGGTACTCATATTTGAATATCATCTGATATATTGCCCATATGATGATATTACACGATAAGTTTTTGAAATTGAAGAAAAAAGGTATCAGGAGTTCCCAATGCCAATAAAAATTGGATAATATTTTGATCTATGATTAGCACTTGACTTACAGTAAATAAAATAACTTTCTCAACGAAATGAAAAACAAAATGCTAGAACTTACAAGTGCTTTCTGTTTAGGTGATCAACGACGGCAAATAACTGATGCACAACCCATAGCAAGCTCCAAAAACATGTCTTTGGCATCATTCTCCAATGCATAAGTGAGTGATTTTCTATTGATGATGAGAGCTAATGCCTCACAAGTCTCGTGTGATGCAGCAAGCAATTCTTTTCCCTTGCTTATTTGCAACCGAACACTTTCCTTTAAAGCCTAAAAGTTCATGCAACTGAGGAGGGAAAATATTACTTCATATCAGCAATGCTAAATACAATGACTTGAAATATGAACACCAACGCTATCTCGTCCATGGCAGATTTGTCTATTTCTTTCCCCATTGTTTTTGTTCCATTCACATTTGAGTTTATGACTATATGGCTCATGCCTTCTCTCTGAAAGCTGCATGCATTGCTATAAAATGGAATAAATCTTAGTGAAGAAGAAATGCAGAAGAGTCAAAGCCATAAAATAAAAGGCAATGTCCAAAAATACCCAATATTCATTGCTGTTTTCATCTTATCTCTAGTGAAAACCCCATAACTTAAATCCAGCTTGCGAGTGCTTGTCAATGCATACAAGAACCTATTCAATGTAGTACAACTGGTAGTTTAAATCCACACTTGGTATACCAAACAATTCAAGCTTTTGGATTTGTCAGAATATTAGCATGATATCACACTATCTTTTTGATCATGAAATCATAGGTTTGACACTTGAAACTCTAATTTGATCATGATATCATAGGAAGAAAAATGCATCAATGCAAGTACATGGGGATTGAGTGTATAATGGAGAATTGTGCTTTGTAAGATGCACTCAGATGGTAGAACAGATTTTGAGGTGTATCACTCATGTAGGAGAGTGGCTTTGGAAGTGTTGCACTCTTGAAGAAAAGTGGCTTTGGAAAGTGTGTTGTTTGACTGAACAATAGTCTGTCTCGATGTTCTTTTGTTCGGATCTTCGGTCCCCCTCTCCTGTGGCGGAGAGGATGTATTTATAGCGTGAGGTGTTGGCCTAGCCATCCTTAGGCATTATGCTTTTACAGTTATGAGGTACACTAATTAGGTAACTGCCGCCTGCATTTATCGGCTGGGCCATTACGGTTTTCGATCATTGATTTGGAGTGGTAATCGCCTGTAGCAATCCATTGATTATCCTTTAATCCCATTTATTGCTAGATGGCTTTGGGTCACGACTCTTGGGTTAACCACCGCGCCTTTGGGCTCAGAAAGTATTCTGATGGGCTGTTATTACTTGGGAATTTCTTCTTCCTACACACTGGGTTCTGGGTCAGGCTGTGTTGCCATACCTATCACTAATTTATCACTCTTGCTGAATTTTTCACCACTTCTGATCAACAGGCTTGGATCTCTTAAAGGATACAAATAGAGAATTGTTATGAAGTAGTTAGTTTAGGATTTTAATTTCCTGGACATGGTTTTGTAGTCGCTAATAATTTCTAGCTTGTAGGGTTGTGTGTATTTGTCACCAAGGACCATAAACTTATAATTGTATTTTATCATTGAAAGATATGAAATCTTTGTTCGGAATGCTTTTCCTTACTCATTTGTATTTTGACTGAGCAGGTGGTGGATTATTTGAGCCACTTTCGGACTGTAGCCTTTAGTTCCTTGGTTTGGTTTTTTATTATGGATTTATCTAATGGTATTCATAGCAGCATCGTATCTAGGCATATGGTTAAGTTTTATTTATTATTTATGCAATTTGGGCTAGAGACGTGACATATGTCAATGCCAATCATAAGGAAAGCGCCTTATATGGTTTGGGGAATCAAATATATAATTTGTATCATGATAAGTATTAATATGTTGGGAAGTCAAGGTGGTGATGGTTCTAGCTAAGAGAACATCCTCCCATCATGGTGAGGATGGTAGTAGTTATTCTTTACTAGTATTGCAAGAGATTGTAGATTTCAGAAACTTTATAGGTTTGTCTTTTAGTAACTTTGCAAGGCAACAGAACATATTTCAAAGATTCAAAGGCAGCAAATTCCCTTTCCAATTTTCAAAGTAACTAAAATTCTTGGTGGAGTGTTAAAAATAGAAGTGATTTATTATGGCCTAAAGTGTTTGTCAACCAATGTGCCCAATTGTCTATCTCATTGGAATATTTTTGTGATTTCGTCTACCTATTATTTTCTTAATTATGTGTATTCAAGCACACTTTGTGTTAATAATTACTATATAAATTATTTTTTTATAAGCAAATAGAGTATTGCACTACTACTAAGTACTTTGGCATCTTTCAAGTCATATATTAATACTAGCATAATTTCAATGAGAGATATAGACAAACACTCATAAGAAAGTTAAGCCAAATTTAGAAGTATAATGGGAACGCAAAATAAATACAAGCAACCAGCAGAAATACTTGCTTTTTTAAAGCAACTACTAGATAGACTCCTTTTAACATATATATAAAATGTTCATGTGTTGTTCCAAATAGAAAAAGAATCAACACCACCCGATCATAAAACATCCAAAAAGATATAGGATGCTATTATATAACAAAGATGGCTTTGTGACTTGATACAAGTCACAAACTTAGGTTGCTTATGAGGAGTACTTTGAGCACTACAAAAAATTATCTCCATTAAAAAAAGCCAAGAACATTGAAAGGTTGCTAAAAAAAAAGATTGCATTGATTTAAAAAGTCTAAAAACAAGGTTGAATAACAATATATTGAACAAAGAAAAAGATTTTTTTTTTTAAATTAGAGCTTATGTAATCTTTTTTTCTAGTTTACATTTTGCCTATACAGAAAAAAATACTCATACAAGCAATTTTCCTTTTAATAAGACCAAAGATAAAGAAAGAAGAATAACTAACATGCCCAAAAAGATTGTGTATGGTCTGGATGATCAAATCCCTATCTCTCTTCTGAATACATCAATAGCATATTCCTAAGAGATGTACCCCAAAGAGAATCTAGAGTGACATGAGCAAGAGAGCTACAAAACAAGTTCTATAATTGAGCTATACTTCTATATCGTTTAAATGAGGCAATGATTTTCTTTGGGGAGTGAAACTTGCTAAATTACATTGTTTAAGAACGCATTTTACGGAACCAAAACAAGTTTCTTATTTAAAACCCTTATGATTCTATAGCTTCTCTCTGCAAATGTAACCGTAATTCCACTCCTATAATGTCCTCTAACAAGACAATATTACATGCGACAGCATACACCTTGGAAGCTCATCTCACATTTGTTATTATGTTAATCAAAAGAAAAGACAAGTACTCAACTTGACCATTTTAATAAACATATTGTAATTAAAAAAATTCCTAACTTCCT
>JAOVVI020004784.1:0-17241 GCA_028571085.2 Nepenthes alata
AAGTTGCGCTCAAGCACAAATTCCTGAAACCCCCGCTTGCTGCTCCCCTCCTTCTCGCTCGAGTGCACATAGGGTTTCTCATGAAACCCTCTGTGCGCCCGCTGCGCGTTCAAGTCGAGCACCGTGGAACGGGCAAATTTTTAAACCCATTTTTTTGAGCCCTCTATAAATATTCTCCTTATTTTTAGTTTCCTTAATCTGAATAGCTACATTTTGGAGCGCCTCTCGTGGGAGAAATTCTTCTTTTACTTCATTATTCTTGCTCCAATTGAGAAAACCAAAACTATAACGTCGTGTTTCATGTTCTAACCAATTTTCTCATCATTTCTCTTTACAGATTTCATTCTCCTGCTTGATAACCTTCGTGACGATGTTGGTAGCATTGACATTGGGTTCCAATGGTGTTCATCAATTCAAGTGGTTTGAGAGGGAAGATTGAAGTGAAAACTAGAAGGTATCCAGTTCTATTGCCGCCGACAAACCCAATAAGTTTCTTGGTAGGAATCACAAAATGGGAGTAAGTTAGTTAGGTTAGCACATCATTACCACTCATTTTGTAAGTTGATTTTCATAGTGTATTTGTTTCTTGGCCGTTGAAGGCCATATGATTTTTCTCGATTCGCGGGTATCGAGTTTTTTCTTCGTCATCAAAAAATTATGTCTTTTTGTTATTACTTATTATCACATATATTTCTTATGCTTATTATTATTGTTAGCATCTAGAAAAAAATATTCATTACGTGTATTGAATATTTAATTTTTTACCATTTTTGCTATTATTGCACGGGGTCAAAATATTGTTGTATAATTTAGGGTGAAAAGTCATTTTTCAAATCGAATTCTTTGAAAGTTGAGACGTGGATCATAAGTGTTAAAATGATGTTTGTGGTGGCGCAATGTTTGGGGTGATAAGAGATATTATAGGATATCTGCGTGGGTGTTCTTTTATTGATAGGTACTCTTCCCGATGAGTTTTAGGAGCATGTTTCTGATGGTAGTTAGTTCAATCGTAGGATTGAGAATTGTCCTTCCATGCATTGGACAGTGAAGGGGTTCAGCGTCTTGGATCGGGATTCTGAGGTGATGTCACCAGGTGTAAAGTGTCGCCTGTTATGATGGAGGGTAAGATTCTTGGGTTTGATATTGTAGCCCATGTATTGTTTGGCAATCTCGAATCTATATTTTCAATTATGCTCCCAAGTTATGTATAATTTGAGGATCTAGGCTTTACTTTTGTGGCATAGAAATCCATGATATTTTCTTGGGTCCTTAGATAAGATCGGTTAAGTTAATTTGACTTATTTTATGGTGCCAACCTTGATGTGACATAAGAATGACTTGGTTGCAGGTCACCAAGCTGATATGAATTAGGTTGGTAAGCATATTATATCTTGCAATCGAATTATGTAATTTTGAGTATGAACCTGAGTTTGTCAAGGTATCAAGAAATTATTATTATTTTGTCTATAGGTCATGTTATGGGGATCCGTGCTAAGTCTATTTAATAACGAGACCACACACCTAGAAGTCATCTCGTGGTCACTAAGAGGTCTGGCTACATAAGCTTTTGAGGATACTTCTTGAAGAAAAAGATTAGGTTGGTTGATCTCGTATGGGTAGATTGAGATTGTCGATATCAACACTGATCTTTAAGGACCTCATAGTTGAATCGTTTGATCTTTTGTAAGGGCTTGATAATTTGTAAGATCGATCTGTGCCCATAGCATTGTTGATTGTGGACAATTGAGAATTATTCATGTGGCAACCATCGAGAAAAGATGGGGTCGTTGCAAGTTTCAATGATGCTTTTTGGGTTTGTAAATTCATTGGCATGTTTATGAATTGTATGGGCTAGATCTTTCGGCCATAATTGGGTTAGTATTGTAATGGCCTCATCGATAAACTCAAGAAATCATAGGGAGTATGATCTTTGGTTGTGGGTTGTGTCATGGAATAAGAAGGCTATTAGCCGTGTATTCGGCTGAGGTCGGAGTGTGGGTTTTGATAAGGGAAAATGTTGTATCGGGTATGCGGCATTTTTTGTAGCACGACTGTGGTCCTCTAGAGATTTGAATGATAGTTAACCTAGCGAAGATAGAGTATTGTCACATGGGTGCACAATTTACTTGGGTTTAGTTGTGTTTGATAAGATATTTGTTAGGTGTCCCTCGAGGTTCTGCAATGTTCACGGAGCTTGGACTTAGAAGTGATCGGCATCCGCCAGAAGTAAGGTATGTGCGAATAACCTTCTAGGTTTGAATGATAATTGTCGACCGTGTCATTTGGGTTGATCCCTGATAGATCAAGTGTATTGTAGTGACTCATGTTGCCTTGAGAAAAAATTAGAATTATGCCTTTCCTGCATCATTTGTGGGTGGTTACCCACTTAATAAGTGGGGGATAAACCCATGATCAGAATTACTCCAACTGTGATTTGAAGATAGTAATTGGGGCCGTTGCTTCGAGGGTTTATATGTTTGCTCATTGATGTAGTTACTGTTTAGCTAATCATAGAGGTCAGTGTAGCCATATCATGCAGAGGATATGATATTGAACTAGTGTAAATGGATAACCTGTTTAAAACATGACAAGTCTTTGTGATCTTGCTTTGGGGTTATTAAAACGGTAAGGATTTTGGGAATCAAAATAATTATGCTTGGGTAGTGCATGCGGATCAAATATGTTGACTCATTGGTATGCCCACGGGATAATAAGTTTGTTGTGTTATTAGATTTCAAGGCCTAGGTGGTGATTTGAGGCTGTGTCGAATTTTTTCGGGTGATTATCTCAATTGTGATTTCTAAGTTAATCATGATTTGAGAAGTAAGACCTTGCCTCGATTGTGTTGATATCTTTGAAATTTTCTTGGTTCTATAATTGTTGTGTGGCCTAGAGGTTTGATGTGAGTCATTGAACAAGGTTTGCAATTGATTTTAATATACAAGTATATGGTCAATCAGAGTGGTGCAGCAGTAGTATGCGATCCACGACTTGGAAATTTTTGAGTAGGATCGAGGATCTAAGTGATTATCCATTTTCAAGGCTTAGGATGATCTGAAGTAGGAATTCATAAGTTGCTCGAGGTTCCGAATATTATCGAGGAAACAGCTGGTAATTTTAGTGCCTGCAATTTGGTGGACTATCATGAAATCTTCCATGTACCGATAAGTGAGGAGGTAGGTGAATCTAGCAGGACTATTCCCTATTCTTAAGTTTGAAAATTCATTAAATTTTGAGGGTGAAATTTTTATAGGTGGGGAAGAATTTAATATACCGAATATTTCTATTCAATTAAATTGGATTTATTTATTTTTAGGTAACTTGGGGTGTGATAAAAATTAATTTAATATTATAAAAATTTTGGAGAATATTTGAAAATGTTGGGATGGCACCTGAGGTACACCCGTTCAATCCCCCGAGTATCAATTTAAATTTTAGAATTAAAAGAAAAAAATATAATAATAATAATAATGGAAGCAAAAAGGAGAAAACGAGAGAAGTGTTCGGGGAGAGAGAGAGTGCAGCATGAGGGTTAGGGTTTTTGCCACTGAGTGGGCGGTGGAGGGCTTAGCTGGCGGCAGCGATGATCGCAGTGGACGGTGGGAGCAACGGTAGCTCGCAGGAAAGTTTATACGCGGCGTGAGAGGCGGAGCAGCGGTGGCTACGCGCACAAAGAGCCACATAGGAGGGAGAACCGTACGATGGAGAAGAGGAGAAAATGGAGGCTTTCGGGCCCGATTCTGAGCTCGAGCTAGTTAAAAAAAGGTAAATCGGGTCGAGGTAAGTATATCTATACCCTTCTCTTCCATTCTTGTTAATTTTTGTTCGATCCCCTTTAGGTTTTATTGTCCCAATGTCCAACCCATACATATATATGTAATACCCATAGTTTAATTATACATATATGTGAATTTCTTATCCAATTGCTTAGTTTTCATCTGATTCCTACAACCTGAAATCCCTAACCACGCGTGGTACTGTTCACCCCCGCCCGAACCTATTTACCCATGAAATTATTTGAGACTTTTGCTTAAATTGGAACTAAATTATCATTATGGATAATCTATGTATGCTAATTTATCAATTGGGTATCTGATTTAGTGGTATTATATAAAAATCCGTTCATCGGAATCCTAGGATGCATTCAGACCACGTTTGATTAATTAATTTAAGTTTAATGCATAATTTAGTCTTAATTACGAGTTACCCATGTCTTGATTATGAACATATATCGGTTGGGTGATCAAATCTAAGGTTTGACCCGTTTGTGCATCCGCGAGCCCTAACAGGCACCCCGACACTGTTCATCAAAAATTATTTGGGGCTTTCACATAATTTTATCTTGTTCAATCGATGTTTAATCATATGTAATTATATAAGCTCAAATGCTTACTCTGGAGATATTAATTTGAAGCTTTGTAAATGAATTATCATCTGGAAGTTCTAAAATTACGTTTGGTTAATATGTTAAGAATATCTAATTGTTCCAAAGCGTTTTATTGAATCATGCATATGGGTAAAGTCACGCAAAAACTTAAACCCTCAAGAGTAGATAATCTGTGACTATATATAAGAATTGAGCATGATATGCAAGAATATGGAGGGAATGCCACAATTGGTAATGTGTATAATCCGTTCTCCTAGTGTAAGAATTATGTGAACGAAATTTGGTGGACTTTTTCTCAAAGATTAAGAAACCATGAAACCTGGATCATAAATTTATGTTGGAGGGTAGTATCCCATGGCCTGCCATTGACATTATAGTGGAAGCTAAAGGATAACTCTTGCCACATATCCTGGCCGCATCTTGGAGTGAATGATATTCTTAGTAAGTTTTAGGGCACTACTATGAAAGAATAAGGACTGCCTATGGACTGCGGGAGGTTAGGGTAGCGTTTTATTGGCCCTGTATACCGGGTGATAGGTATACCACTATGTCACATCATATTCGGCCTATCTATACGCAATATATGTGAATGACTCCCCTCTGAGTCGATAATAAGAGTTTACGGCCTTAGATCATGTAGAGTATCATGATCCTTTCCTTATTTTTCTGCATCATTAGTTGATACGGTCTACTAGCTCTTGCCTGCAAATATAAGTAGTAACACATAATTTATATCTCAAAAAGAAGAAGAATAAAACTTGAAAAGTTAATTGTGTCCCACAAGTATAATTAATCATGTCTTACGTTTAAGCATCCCATTTATGCTCATAAATTCCCTTCCCGCTTTATCCTGCTTATATTGCTTACTGTCTTGATTATTATACACTTGTTAGGTTTTTAGTTCACTCTTACTGCTTTCTTATCTCCAGATTAGTACAGTCTTATACCCGATTGGACGGGGTAGAGGATTAGAAGTTGGAGAGGCTTGAAGTTTTAGAGGATAGTTTAAAGATTTAGTTTTGTGATTTTATATCTTCGCAGCCTTTTGTATTATTTTGATAATCATGTTTAATAGCAATGATGATATTGTATATGTAGTTAGCTTCTACTGTATTTATTGGATTAGTTACTTCCACAGGTTTATATGGTTTAATTATGTAGTTAGTGGTATTTTATCTGAGCTGACATTATACCCGGAGTTATGATGTCGGTTCCACATATTGTTGACTGTGGCTATGGATCCTGTGTAGTTGTTGTGTTTGTCTGGATGCTAGGATTTGTATCGAATGGGCTTTCTGATTATGTCGGAGTTGTTTTGGATTGATTATTATTGTTATATAGGATATTTAACAAATTTTGTATTTGTTTGACAGCCGTATTACTGACGAAATTTTGCCAAATTTTTGATAGAAAATGCAATCTGTCACATAGAGATACCCGAATTATCCTCGGATCAGCCTATCTCACACACCTGATGTGTTTGATTGTGTGTTTACTTTCTTGCAAACTCTTTTATATATAGTTACAAACACCACCTATATAGTCAATATAAATATTTTACTTTGAGGAGTATAAATAAAACATTAAACATGATAAAAGGTGCAGCCTTTTGTCATAAATCCATCATCAATACTCCCCAATTTCCATGGTACCATAATTGTGTTGTATTCTTCCAAGCATCATCAATTTATAACACTTTTCTATAATCAAATGGGAAACTGACTTTCATTTATTTGTTTATTAAATTCATTTTGGTAAATAACCTTTATTATTATGCCTTTAAATTATAGCATTTCAGGGGCTGGATACAAGTTATTTTTCTTTGAGACAAATTAAAGCTGCAACAGATAATTTCAGCCCCATAAATAAGATTGGTGAAGGTGGTTTTGGGCCTGTGTACAAGGTAATCGTGGATGACGTTTGCACACATAAGCACAACAATATGTTTTTTTTTTAATGTGTATAAAATGAAATGTTACTAATACTTAAAATATTGACTAATATATATCACTATTGCTCCTCAATATCATAGCAAAATAATGATATGTTATTATATCAACGGTACACTGACTATTATTTCACTGTCGGATTATGGTTTTGTTTTGCTTAGGTTATATCCGATACCGATCCCAATATTTGCATTCATGCCATTTACCCTATCTAATATGATATTCTCATTTTTTTTCTTTAAGAATGATAATTTTTTCCTATTATCAACTTCTCTTGATTTTAGGGTGTACTAGCAGATGGTAAAATAATTGCGATCAAACAGCTCTCGTCCAAATCAAAGCAAGGGAACCGTGAATTTGTCAATGAAATAGGCATGATCTCTGCATTACAACACCCAAATCTAGTAAAACTTTATGGGTGTTGCATTGAAGGAAAGGAATTGTTGTTGGTATATGAATACATGGAAAACAATAGCGTTGCTCGTGCTCTCTTTGGTAAGTGCCTCTCAACACTTACACAATTGTAGCATAAGAAACAATGGAGAGTTACAATTTTAGTCTTTACTCTTATAAACCAATTAAATTCCTATGATTTGATATATGATAAATAAACCATCACCTTTTATAGACAAAAAAACCGATTTAATAATCAATATGCCATTTTTCATCAATTCTATGAAAATTAAATCTTGCTAATCAATATTATATACAGATTTATCTCTATCTTTTTAATAAAGGATATGACAATTTCTCTTAGGTTTTTTAATCTAAGCAAAAGACAATATGCCTTAATATTATTGATCATTTTTTGATTCAAGAAATCGTCCTATCTCAATCGAAAAAGAAAATATGTTTTGAGAATAAAATCGAGTTCACTTCCATACTGCTCTTTTATTGCTTTTTCTTTTTGCATTTTTTTCAAATATGATCCCATATAATTTTGTCCAATGTCATTTTTTTCCTTTGATAGAATGAATTTATGTTTCCTTTGGGTTATCTGATACATGATTCCCTTTACCTATGTTTTTTTTTCTTCTTTAATACAATTTTCTAATTCAAGAGATTTTATTCAGATGTTTTTCCTCTTCTCCTTTTCTTTTTCTTTCTTTGTTCATTCATTTCAAATGCACCTAACTTTGTAGGTCGTGAGCTTAGTTGGTTAAACTTGGATTGGCCTACACGAAAGAGAATATGCTTGGGCATAGCAAGGGGCTTGGCTTATCTTCATGAGGGGTCAAGGCTCAAGATTGTTCATAGGGATATAAAGGCAACTAATATTCTGCTTGATAAGGATTTGAATGCTAAAATATCAAACTTTGGTTTAGCAAAGCTTGACGAAGATGAAAACACTCATATCAGCACAAGAATAGCTGGAACAGTGTGAGTTTTTTCAATCCTTTACCTAAATACTTTTTGAGTTTAGCATTTTACTTCTTGCTTCACATGTCTATTCATTTCTTCCCATTTTTCCAATAACTAGGTAAGAATGAACATAAATAGCAAACACAAACATTGTATGACATGATACCAACATGATAACACATTAATTTTTTAAAAATGAGGTGACAACATGTTAGGAATATACTACTAAAATGTGTGATTTGTTTAAAGATATCAAGAATATTACTAACCATCAATACTATTATACCAAAAAAATCTGAATGAAAATAACAGGTTTTAATATCTATATTAGTCGTGAACATATAAATATCAAATAATATTTATAAATATCTAAAAAACTCTAAAAATCTAAAATCGATAATGGTATATTGGTCGATATATTGACCAATTTTCAGTTGTATTGGTCGATTCATTTACTATCGATATATGTAAAGTGATATATTCCTGAATAGGCAACTAATTATAATAATATTGTTATATCAAAAAAAAAATATCGGTGTTAAGGGCTTGATATTGATACATATAGGCCAAAATTTACAATATCAATCGATATTTTTATATATAGAAATATATTTTTCTTGTTCCATCATCAAAAATATTTTTAAGAAGAATCCATATGCCAATAAACAATTATAAATGAATTATTTTATAGCATACGTCATATAATACCAAAAAAGAAGTAACAGGACATTAGATTTTTAATTATATTTAAATTACTGAATGGATCCAATTTTTTAAAATTTATTTTCATTTCATTGATTTTTTAAAAATTAAAAAATAGCCCTATACTTTCCCAATGTGTCAGAGGGCATTGGATCAAAAAGAAAAATAATAAAATATTTTAACATATATCAAATATCGACACACTAGTTCAAAAAAAGTATTAATGCTTTTTAGCCAGACCCACATATTTTCACCAACCAGAGTGACAAATGCATCAATCAGTGGGCTTTGCCGGAGAACAAGGTTCTATCCATCCCTTAAAAGCTTCACTGGAGAGTGATTTGGTATAATAAGGATAAAGTTGTGACGGAACGGATTTTTTTCTTCTTTAGAAGTTTCCGTCAAGATAGAAACAGAAATTATAATTATAATTCAAAATATATAAATTCTGTAAGAATTTCGACAGAGTTTCTTCTATAAATTGGATAAAACCCAAAAATATAATATATATCAAATAACCTAAAACAAGCACACAACTGAACAGATATCACCATTTTATCCTATAATACAGATACACATGATCTAAAACTATCATATCATCCATGATTCAATTATAATCCTATCTACTAAGTCAGAAATATAATAGAGATGCCGTCTAGGTCCTATAACAGAATTTAGAAAAGAAACAAATAGCGGAAACAAAATTATAAACCTGTGGAAATATAAATTCCTGTTTCATCACATACATTCTATATACAAGAATCCATATACAAAATCCAATATTTACATTCAAACTGTATCCTTCCAAGATCCTCCAAAATACTTCAAGTCTCCGAAATATCTTTAGACTACACTTTGGCTATTCCTTCTCGTCTGGTACAAATACTACCGTCTCATCTGGAGGGAAAAAAATAGTAAAATAGTGAGCCAAAGCACGGCAAGGTACATGCCTTCGTGTAGTAAATCAGTTACGCAGAACAATTGTGCAGATATACCATACTATGAAAATACTCAGGAGCAGAACAGTGCATGAAAAACAAAGAAAATATAATTGACATTAATTAAGTTTCAAAAATCAGAAATCAGTGTAATCATGCTTCAAAAAGTAGAAATCAGTCTCAACTCTATAAATTATCGAAAACTCCTTTTCTATCAGTAAATGACCCTATCAGTAGACCCTACTAGCGGAGTGAGTGAATAATCGAAGATAGATTGTGTTCCCTCCACACAATGTAAGGCTAGAAAAAGAAACAAGAGATCCCTTCTCGCGGAATATATCCCCTCCCTAGGAATTCAAGATAGGGGTGCCAGCCAATAACAATAACTACCCTCAAGGTTAACGCACTGAGGAAGGGCGGACCACATATAACTATGTAGATGAAGTTATCCTCGATTACCACCATAACATTCTAAGGCATGCCAAAAAACTTAATCTGACTATATATCAGTCTCAGGTCCTAATTAATAGTATCAGAAATATTTTTCCTTCTTATTTCTTAACTGAAAACCTTTTTCAATTTCATAGGTCAGTCAGATTTTTACAATAACTCTTCAGTAGCTTCATAATATACAGAAACGATTTAAAACCCTCCAAATTTGTTTCATAACATATAGTAAACAATTTATATCCCTCAGAAATTTAACAGTGTAAATCAGTGTAAACTTTTCAATCATAAATTATATGCTAGACATTACCACATTATAGATTAACTTTTACAAAATAGAGATTTTGTCTTAAAATGGTTAAATCCATTCAATTTCGTATTTAGGGTTTCGCCAAAACTTTCGAACTCAAATCGGACACTAAGTACATGTTTATTCATGAAAACGAAGCCAAATACTGCAATACATATGCGTAAATATGAAATCTATCCAAACAATCAAGAGAAACATGTTTCAGTTGCATTAAACATGGAACAATGTGATTTTAGAGCATAAACACCAATTTAGATACAAGAAAAAGCAGTAAATACAGATAACAACATCCGAGGTATACTTGCCTGAGTTTGATCTACCGTTATTTTTACCCCGATCGGATCGGACAGGTGATTTCTCCCGTTTTCCTTCCCTTTTCTCTCCCTCCCCTCTCTTCCTCGTCGTGCTTACTATCGTGCCTCAGCTTCCTCTCTCTCTGAAAGGAGTAGATTAACTTGAAGGGCTTCCGAATACGAATTCCTTTAAAATTAAGCATGCCGAAACTTTCATATTGAACAATTGAACTTACACCAATACATATCACTTAATCGGCTTTTAGACATGGAAACATTACATAAAATATCGTCCGAAATTCACGAGTGAATAGTACTCATGAATAGTGCATAGGAACAATGCACGTGAACAGTGCACATATGCACAAATCGATTAATTCTCAAAATTTCGGACATCCAACGAGTAATGTATCAAACCCAATGCATGGGTAACTATAATCCCAAGTCAATTCACACATTAAACCCCAAATTGAAGCTCAAACGGTGTCCGGGTGCGAGTTAAGGGCTTTGTGAACGAATTTCCTTACATAACCACAAATTCGAATACCCAACAAATAAATTAACTTACTCAAGTCATAAATAATCAAATCCTAGTCCCAAATAAATCAAAAGCCCCAGAAATCGGAGGCCAAAATCCATCCTATTGTGGATGAACAGTACACGTGCATGGGTGAAGGGTTTCGGACGTGCAAACGATGCAAAAATAACAAATTGGACAATGAATTTCACACATATATATAATTAGACTGTGGGACCACAATTATATACATGGGGTTGGGTATCGTGATAAAAATACCCGAAAAGGAAAGAACAAAAATCAAAGAAACGGAAGAAAAATGGTATAGATTTACTTGCCTTGACGTACTCTACGATTTCTCTAACTAGCTCGAAGCCGAATTCGGACTCCACGGCTTCGATCTCCTCATTTTTCTCTCTTATTCATCGCCCTCTCTCTCTCTCTAAAAGGGTTTGGTTGCGTGAACAAATGAAAATCGCAAAACAGCACGGAGTTTTAAAACAGCCTGTCGCTTGAGCACACAAAGAGCGTGCGGCGAGCGCAACTAATCTGGATTTTGTGCTCGCCGTGGGTTCGAGCCCACGGAGGGCGCGAGTCAGGCTTGCAGCAAGCCTACTTCGTGTTTTCGCCATTTGGGACCCGTTTTAACCATTCTAACCCAATCTTTCACATCCTCAGACCATACTTTTTACTATATAACCTCAATAAATCATGATTATCACAATTTAAAACCTAAAATATTATTTATAAATTAACATTTCATGGCTTACAATTTCGGTTCCCAATTTACCAATTCCGGTTCTTTGAGTTTTTTAATCTGATTCCTCCAATACCTTTTGACCACAATTCACCTATTTTAACTCAATTACCTTCCAATTGTCATATTCTGAAACTAGGGTCGTCACATTCTCCCCCACTTATAGAAATTTTATCCTCAAAATTTGACGCTTGAAATACCCTGGTCAGAGGCAATCTCCCAAGCATTCCAAAATCACCTCCTCGGTTAAACGATTATCCTAGAAAACTTCAAGTATTGAATTGTTCTGATCCTTATTACCTGATTCATTCTATCAAAACCTAAATTGAAACTTCCTTATGGGGATAAGCTCTAAATTTTCCAAAACAATACATCACAATCACTTATTTACTTCCACATTTACGATACCTGGAAAAAACTTCACACTAACCTGCCAAGTTTGAGGGCAACCTAAATCTATTAATTCCCTATGATTTAGCTCAAATACTCAATCGACTAAAAATTCTTACTTTAATTTATACTAAGTCTCAATAATGAGCATTCTCCCTAAACCTTAAATTCCCATAATCGGTGGTAACCTTGTAAATTATTCTAGCGTTTTCAAATCACATCATTGATTAAACCGTTATCCCAAAGAACCTTAAGCATTGAATTATCCTGGCTCTTATTACCCAATGCGTTCTATCAAAATCTAATTCTACTAAGTTTGAAGACATACCAAATTCATTAACTACTTTTTCGACTTGATGCGAAACCTCAAACGACTGAAAGTTCTTGCTCGAACCTACCCTAAGCCTAGAAAGGAAATATTCCTTCTGAGCCTCAAATTGAACCTCAACATATGTGGGTTTACCATATTTTTACTACACTATTCTGATTATTTATCTAACTACGAGTCGTCCAGTTACAATTCGCTGCTATATGAAATTTAATTTAACGCCCAAAACTCCCTGATCAAGTTTCAATTTAGGTTTTGGCATAAATTTCAAATAGCAAACAACCTCAACATCGAAATACTTTATATCCTCGCCATTTCGTTAATATATCATCAAACCGACATTTTCCTAAACTACACAATCCATGCAAAACATTTAGATTATACAGTAACCATAATTAGAGCAAATTCCAAGATAGCCATATCATGCAGACGATCCCTATAAATCCTCAAATTACAACTAGATTAGAAACTTTAATTATAATTATCACCTAAAGATTCATTATAGCTTTAGGTCATTACCCAAAATCTTAAAACCCAAATACTTAGAAACCTCAGAATCTTATTGGCATACCGATGGATCACCTAATTTAATCCGAACACGTTCTTCATAATTATAATAAGTGAATCATCACGAAACAAAACCATAGGGATTTTTCGTTTCAAAATTTCATGACTCTAATACATTGAATACATTTCTATCTCCTAATTTAAGAAAACGACCCCTTATTGCCCAAGAATTTGAACATACTCGTAATTTTTCCTTTCACATCTCCTACAAAACACCGAAAGCACACTGAGTTAAAAGACTTTTAACGTCGATCATCAATTTTAAGGCTAATTTCCTTATAGACGCAAAGGTTTATCCCAACAATCCTTAAATGGGTCTATCCATTCGTAATATCATAGGATTATTTCTTTATTTATGACACAATTATTATAACCCTTGAAATTATCCGCTATTACTACCTCCAAGGTAGCATCCATAAGTTTCCAAAGCGGAGACTCCAACTATTAATTTCAACCTACTGGAGGAGTAACTCTAACTATGAATCTCTCACCGACTTATATGGGGATAATCACTTATCATGACACCACGATAGAAAAATTCTAACTTCCTCAAAAATATTACCTGCTATGTTAACTTACTAGACCCATTAAGGGTCATCCCAAGTGACATGGAAGTCAATGACCCTTTCTACTCCTCGAAATTATCTTTCGTATCTCATTAGAACGATTACAAATCTTTCTCAATCTAAACGACTCACAGACACTTCAATCCTCGAGGGATACTTGCCAGATTGCTTATTAGATTCAGTTAATCCCAAGAAAACCGTACTGCTTCTCAACATTAATCGGTCTTCCCTATTTAGTCACCGCTTAAGGTGCTATAGATTCAAAATCGTGCTATCAAAGATACCATACACTCAGTGGGGCATTTTCTTAGGCTAAACTCGCATTCTTTCCTCGATCAGGTCTTCAGTTAACAACCACTCTCAATCCATGACACAATTTCCAACGGAGTACATATTTCCTACGTTCCTTTCAACCCATTGATGAGGTCATTTCAATATGGACCCGAATATGGCTGAAAGATCCATCCCACATAATTCATGGACACCCACAAAAATTCAAAACCCAAATGGTGCCCCCGAGCTTCGCAGCAGCTATACCTTTATCCGAATGCTACCGCAGTAAAATTTTTCTATCATCCATAATCGACATGTTATAGATACGGATCGATCTTAGAAATCACCTATTCATTTATTGTGCTCTCTTATCGATTGATTAATCCTCCGAGTAACCAATTACTCAACCAACCATAAAAATCTCATCAATTTATCTTACTTCCCAGAGGTTTTAGGGTATCCACAATGGTACCTAGCCAATGCTCCTTTAATTCCATACAAAATCCTCAAAGGCTAATGTTGATTTCAACCCTACTCCAAATCATCCATTAAAATAAGTCGGCTTGATCTTTTCTTTTCAATATATATATCCTTAAAATTTTTCATAGCTAGATTTCTTAATATCCACCAACTGACTCAAAGGGGTAGTCTCATTACTAATTGAACTTAACACCTATTTTCGATTCGATTAGCTCTGTCTCTTAATCAAAATTCACAATCTAATTGAAAGGTATAATATCCTATCGATACCTTTCACATCAACATTTATGAACACCTTTTTCAATTCTGATGGATTCACATTACCCAAAAATTCATGCACTTAATCACTACAAATTGATCATAAATCGGTATCCTTAAATTTACTAGCCTAAAATTGACTCCAAGCCACATAGACCTCAAGCTATCAATTCCACTTATCCGCCATACTGACTAGATTTATCCAATATCCCTTTTAGGACCTCAACCCAAAAATGATCAAGCCTAAACTTCAAATCAAAATCGATTACCCTGGACCTCAAATCAATGCCAATCAGATCAAGCACTAAATCGGCACCAATCAATTTGGAAGATAAGGTGCCTCCTTACGGCTCTCTTAACCTCACAGTCGACTACTGCCACAAATGGGCTTTCACCTAAGGACCATAACGGTTATTGATATCCTATCTGAAGGCAAAGTCACAGCTAAACTGTTCTTGAAGCGCTATTTAGGGCGCAGGAACTAGATAGCTAAACGCATCCTCTATTTCTAATTTAATTCGAGCCTAACCTAACCGACCAAAATAACTAGAACTATCCAGTCTAAATTTATCCAAAACTTACATCTATTTGTCCGATCAATCTTAATATATCCTAAACTTCCACATACAATTCAAATCAAACCTATGACATCACTTTTCTCTGATACCAATTGTGACGGAATAGATTTTTTTTCTTAAAAGTTTTTATCAAGATAGAAATAGAAATTATAATTATAATTCAAAAAATATAAATTCTGCAGGAATTTCTGTAGAGTTTCTTTTGTAAATTGGATAAAATCCAAAAATATAATCTCTATCAAATAACCTAAAACAACCACACAACTAAACAGATATCACCATTTTATCCTACAACACACATACACAGGATCTCAGAATGTCATATCATCCATGGCTTGATTAAAATTCTATCCACTAAGTCAGAAATATAATAGAGATGTCATCTAGGTCCTATAAAAGAATTCAGAAAAGAAACATATAACGAAAGTAGAACTATAAACCTGCGGAAGCATAAATTCTTGTTTCATCACATACATTCTATATACACGAATCCATACACAAAACCTAGTGTTTACATTCAAATTGTATCCTTCTAAGATCCTCCAAAATACTTCAAGTCTCCAAAATGTCTTCAGACTACACTTTGGCTATTCCTTCTCGTCTGATACAAGATCTACCGTCTCATCTGAAGGGGAAAAATAGTAAAACAGTGAGTCAGATCCTAACAAGGTACATGCCAACGTGCAGTAAATCCGTTATGTAAAACAATTATGCAGATATACCATAGTATGAAAATACTCAAGCACGGAACAATGAGTGGAAAACAGAGAAAGCGTAATTGACATTAATCAAGTTTTAGAAATCTAAAATCAGTGTAACTATGCTTCAGAAAGCAGAAATCAGTCTCAACTCTATAAATTATTGAAAACTCCTTTTCTATCAGCAAAGGACCCTACCATAGACCCTACTAGCGGAGAGGGCGAATAATCGAGGATAGATTGTATTCAATTCACACAATCTAAGGCAAGAAACAGAAATAGGAGATCCCTTCTCGCGAAATCTATCCCCTCCATTGGGAATTTAGGATAGGGGTGTCAGCCAGTAACAGTAATTACCCTCTAGGTTAACGCCTTGATGAAAGGTGGACCACATATAATTTCATGAACAGAAATATCTTCGATCAATACCATAACGTTTTAAAGCATGCCGGAGAATCTAACCTGACTGTATATCAGTCTCGTATCCTAATTACTAGTATTAAAAATATTTTTCCTTCTTATTTATTAACTGAAAACCCTTTTTCAGTTTTAGATGTCAGTCAGATTTTCATAATAACTCTTCAGTAGCTTCAGAATATATAGAAACGGCTAGAAATCCTCCAAATTTGTTTCAGAATATACAGTAAGTAGTTTATATCCCTCAGAAATTTAACAGTGTAAATCAGTGTAAACTTTTCAGTCATAAATCATATGCTAGACATTACCACATTACAGATTAACTTTTACAAAATAGAAATTTTGGATTAAAATGGTTAAATCCCTTCAATTTCCTACTTAGGGTTTCACCAAAACTTTTGGACTCCAATCGGATACTAAATATATATTTATTCATGAAAACGAAGCCAAATCTGCAATACATATAGGTAAACCTGAAATCTAACCAAACAATCGAGAGAAACATGCTTCATTTTTATTAAGCATGGAACAATGTGATTTTATTGTATAAATATCAATTTAGAGACAAGAAAAAGTGGTAAAAATGGAAAATAACGTCCGAGATACACTTGCTTGAGCTCGATCTAACGTTATTTTCACCCGAATCGGATTGAAACGGGTGATTTCTCTCCTTTTCCTTCCCTTTTCTCTCCCTCCCCTCTCTTCCTCTTCGTTCTTACTGTCGTATCTCAGCTTCCTCTCTCTCCGGAAGGAGCAGATTAACTTGGAGGGCTTCCAAATACGAATTCCTTTAAAATTGAGCATGCCAAAACTTTCAAATTAAACAATTGAACTTATACAAATACATATCACTTAATGAACATTTAGACATGGAAACATTACACAAAATATCGTCCAAAGTTCTCAGGTGAACAGTACCTGTGAACATTGCACATGAACAGTGCACGTGAATAGTACACGTGAATAGTATACATATGCACAAATCGATTCATTCTCAAAATTTCGGACATCCAACGGGTAATAT
>JAOVVI020004785.1:0-17240 GCA_028571085.2 Nepenthes alata
AGTGCTTGTGCCTTGGAAGCGATGAGCCTTAGTTGGTGGGCTACTCGGATGCTGATATGACGGGGGACATTGATACTCGCGAGTCCACTTCAGGATACTTAGTAAAGTTTGCTGGAGGTGCAGTTTCTGACAGTCCAAGTTGAAGAAGTGCGTCGTCGTTTCTATTACAGAGGCCGAATACATTGTCGTGACAAAAGCTTGTAAAGAGATGTTGTGAATAAAGAAGTTCATTCAGGAATTAGACCTCAGACAAGAAAAGTATGCAGTACTTTGTGATAGTCAGAGTGCCATACATCTCTGCAAGAACTCCTCATTTCTTTCCAGATCGAAGCATATCGATGTTCGATATCATTGGGTGAGGGATGTGTTTGAAGCCGATCTACTGTCACTAGAGAAGATTGGCACTGAAGAGAATGGGGCAGACATGATGACCAAAATTCTACCGAAAGGGAAGAATGAAGCTTGCTGTAAGCTGGCTGGGCTAATGGACTTGACTTTTCCACAGTCGTGAGGGGAAGTTTGTTGGGAGGCTACTCCCATGTGAAAGTCCTAATAACCGAAGGACTCAGACAGAGCTCATAGCCTGTGAAGTGAATAAGCAGAAGAAATTTCGGTCAACAAAGTTGATCGAAAATAATTGGACGGGCAACAATGTCTGGTCAATATATTGACTGGTGGGTAGCATAAGCTGCCCTGCATTGTTGAAAGATCCCTGAAAGACTGTAGACCGATCTCCTAAGGGATTGGCGGTCTTGTGGACAGGACGGTCAACGGGCGTTGACCAGTCTTGTGAAGAACGCGGCATTAGAATGTTGTTCGTCCGTCAGAAAATCCAGAATGGTGCCAACTCAGGAGATCTTCTGAGCGCATGTGATCTTAGACAGTTATGCAGGAACCGTTTTGGTACAGAGCATATTCATATTATTTGTAAGGACAGATTTTGTCGGGAAATAAATAATATTCCTCTGATTTGCTGAATATTGATGTCTGTTATTTTAAGAGTGTGTGAAGGTGAAAAATTAGTGAGAGAAGAAAAGACAGGGAAGAAAAGTGAGAGTTGTGAGCAAAGATGAAGTGTGTTTTTGTATTACTTGTGCTCTGTTCTTCGGTCTTCTTTCTCATGTGCCAGTGTAATTGTGGGATATTATTCCCAACCTTACACATAGTAAAATCGGTTCGTGGACGAATGTCCCGTGGTTTTTCCCTTGCTTGATAATGATTTTTCACGTAAAAATTCACGTGTTCATCATCATCTTCTTCATTCCTTTAATGTGTCTGTTTGTGTGTGGAGTTCGACGTCCTGCTGTCCACCCGATCACGTCTCTTTTGAGATAACAAGACCGCCATAAACA
The DNA here is from genome assembly GCA_028571085.2 of Nepenthes alata. Classification (NCBI taxonomy): domain Eukaryota; kingdom Viridiplantae; phylum Streptophyta; class Magnoliopsida; order Caryophyllales; family Nepenthaceae; genus Nepenthes; species Nepenthes alata. The sequence continues at coordinate 1,353 of JAOVVI020004785.1, forward strand.
ATGGATAAAAAGGATGCACATGTCAACAATGCAGTGATAAAATGGCAAGGCTACAGAGATAAACAGATCTATTCGATTAACCAGCTGCAAGTATTACAATACATAGAAACTGCTGAACAAAGATAAATCTATGGCAGGGGCAAAAGCGAGTGATGGTTGTAGCAAATCGTGTTTTGCTACCAACCCATAAGAATAAGACCTGACAAAAATATGCCGCATTCCTATGTACTAACAGTTTTTTAGTAGCCAACTAATGACAGCCCAACTGTTATGTACAACTGGTCACAGCACAGCAATCCAGCAAGAATTCATGGCTAATCCAGGTAGCTTTACAATCCATTGTTTTCCTGTCCATTTAGTTCAGCATCATGGCGAACATCTCCTACAAAAAAGGTTGGATTGGATGGCTGTTTGAGAAGTTTTCGCCTTAAACAATATGCATCTTCCTATTAGACTGTACGATATCAAGCAACTTGTATATTCACCAGATTTAACCGCCTGCAACACAAGAAGAAGAGATAATGGATGGCCATGCCCACCATCACCATCAATAGTGATAATCATAACCAATCATTTTTATCCTTAACCCCTCCCCTTTTCTCTAGCTATATTTTGGGGGATGGGTTAGGGGCTCAATCACTTGGAGGACCCTGTAAACCCCTTTTATTGTGCAAGTAAACACGTCCTGTAAGACCCCCATTTTTTCAGGAAAAATGCCTAAAGGCCTCTTCAACTCCCAACACATCGTAAAATGTTGTGACTTGTGAAGTTTCAGATAAGAAAGGAGGAGATAAGCACAAGTAAAAAGGGTGACTTTGCCTCCAAGATGGACCCATAGGATGGACATTAGGTGACAGAGCACCAAGCATATTTGAAAGTGTGCATCTATCAGCCACGTCAAACACTATAGGCTTCCTTCATCATCCAGCAGCTTTAAGAAGTAAATTAAAGCACAATCAACATGATCATCTGAACCCATTTTCCATCACCCACAGCATAAATGTTGCAGATATGCATTTATCTTTAAGTCCCATAAGCCACCAAAACCAGCTTCCTCGCTTGCATTTCCTTCAGATCCCATATATGTATATATATATATATATACTTGAACCTCTACATAACAGGCCTCTTTGCTCCAATTTCAAGATTACTCAAGAAAGGAATCCCCTGGTTGTTCATGGAATTTAAGACACCATCTGCTTGGAGATCCTTGCCTTCAGACTTATAAAGGTGCACAGCAGCGCTCATAATAAAACTGTCTGGTTCTACGGTTTCATTAATCCTTTCAAAGAAAGTGATGCCTTCTCCCACCCGTTTGTAGTCCATGTAACCTCTTAGCATGGTCCTATAACATGCCAGATCAGGGCTCAAACCAGCTGCAAGCATCTTACTGAAAACCCTTTCAGCTTCCCCAATCAATCCAGCTCTCGAAAAAGCCCACATCAATTGGTTAAAGTGAGAACAAGAAGGCAATATACCATCTTTTTGCATAGAAATAATGGTTTCTTCAGCTTCTTTGAATTTCAAACTCTCTGTATAAGCTCGAACAAGGGCCAGGTAGGTCAAAGAGTCAGGGAGGAAACCATCTTTCTGCATGGCCTGGAAAAGTTGTTCGGCTTTAAGACAAAGGCCAGCAGCAGCATATACATTGATCATGACATTGTAGCTCACCTGCAATCCAAGAACTAAAATGATCAGCCATACACATAAGCAATGTTCCACAAGTTTCACAAGGTAGGGGAATGGTATGCTACTTTTCATGGTTTATGACCCAAATGAGTTCAACATGTGACTTAGACAGTTCAAACCATAAAGGACATGGCAAAATAGTAATGCATCACATTGGGATAAGTGAAAAAGAAACACTTCCATATGCAGCACAAGCGTAAATTGTCTCAAGTTAGCCACATGTTTAAGTGTCCACCTTGCCAGGTTTAATTCCTTCCTCCTGCATTTTCTCAAATAGTTGAGATGCCTCATGATTCTTCCCTGCAAAGACGTTGACATAAATTAATGAGATTTTATTTGAAATAATTTAATTTCTAAATCTTCTAGCCAAAAGCCAAAGAGCTCAACTCCCCCTTATGGGTAGGAGGTTGAGTGCTGAAGTCCAGGTCGGCTTGGCCGAATAAATTCTCTCCCAAAACTTCAATCTTTAGAAAAAATCACTATATCTTCTAAAGTCGATAATCAAATAGTTTGGACTAACAGAACCTGATGAAATCTAAGTGCCATGCAAAAAATTCCTCCCTCCCTTCCCGTGCTTTCAATTAGCAAACCATAAGATTAATAGCCCAAGAAGTAGACCATTCTATGTTGAAGGGCATCACCGCCTCCAGAAGTAGTACTTTGATCCCAAGAATTACAATTGGTAGATTTTATAAGATTGCCAGAGTGAATTCCTAATCATTCATTATTTATAGTTGATATGAGTAACAGCATAACATTACCAGCCTTTCCATATATGCTTATCAGATTGGCATATACTATTTCATCCAAGGCCACACCCATTTTGCAGGCCATGTTGAACATCTCCACAGCCTTGTCAATATTTCTCTGTCTTCCGTACAGACTGCACCAGCATTAAATTGGAAATCAATTCTGCTTTCCTTTTCTGGATCTTTACTATGCATATCTTTGGATGATGAAAAAAACTTTTGACCTGATCATGGTGCTACATGTCTGAATTGATGGAGGAATGCCAGCAAAAAGCATGCGATCATATATGTTGGCTGCAAAATGCAACTTGCCTGTGACAGTAAAATTTCATGAATATATTAGCTTTATTCTTTCAACTTCTCTACTCCTATAGACTAACAAACTACAAGGTCAAAAAAACAAAAAAAAAAACCCGGCAACCTGCATCCAACATTGCCTTGATGAAGGTATTATATGCAACAGTGTCGAGCTCTGAGTTGTCACCAAAACTATGATGTATAACATTCTCCGCCTCTTGATATTTTCCTATGAATGATATAAGACATCTTACAGATAAGTAGAACACGTAAATAATCAAGATGACTGAACAGACATAATGATACTCAAGGTTTTCTCAATCCTAGTCCCCTAGTCTGTCATGTTTTAGGACTTGAAGTTTTATTGTCATTGTTGTTCTTGAGTAGCTGCACAACAGCTGGGAATTAACAACCATAGTGGTAGACGTGCAGAACCAGAAGCCAGGTCACAATTCTGAAAAAGCGAGCTCCCGCTCCAATGACTTAAAAAAATGGAACTTACCAAACTAATTACCTATGGAACTCCTAACATCACAAGCACGATAGTAATGCTATATTAAATAGTGCGAGCCCCTCAAGGAAGCAAACCAAGGACCATACCATACTGGATGAAAGTATTCACAAGAATGCTGATGGCAACAGCACTGAGATAAACCTTTTTGCTTGTTGCCTCTTTGTAAAGCCGATAAGCCTCCACTGTTTCCCCACATTTAGCACATGTAACAATCATTGATTTATACATTTGTGTGCCAGCTGAAGAAGAATGAGAAAAATTAGCAAATATTTCTTTCGCTCTATCCAGTTTCTGTTGGTTCCCATACATAGTAATCATAGATGCACAAGTTGCATCTGTGGGTCTAGAATCTAGCTTGATCAACTGATCATAGAGAATTTCTGCTTTTGATATATCACCTACATTATTAATATTCAGATAGTAGATTAGTGAAGAAGATAGATGACAGTTTATTGGCAGTTGAATATTCAGACTAACTTGCATCCTGAAAATAAAATAATAATAATAATATTACCATCCTGAATAAACTTTCTAATGAGTTGATTCATGAGGGACAAGCCACCAGCAGTCTCAAGCAACCAGGTGAGAGTCTCTTCTATCTTGATTTTATTGTCACTAGCCAAATACAAACTAAGTAAGCACTCAAGAGCATTTGTATCTGGGAGTTCCAAGGCTACCACATTGCCTTCTTCTTTCTCAATTCTTCGGCCTTTTGCACGCATGCCCATTGAAATTGTTTGTATAAAACTACTGTTCTGAAAAGATTGACTTTTATTCATCTCTTCTATCAACTGCTCTGCTTCTCTTAGCATTCCTTCCTTTGAGTAGACCTTCATAAATAACCTGCAAAGCTCCTCGTTGTATTGAATGTTATCTTCTCTTATCTGAACAATGAAATCCTTGGCCTTTTCAAGGAGCCCAAGTCTTAGGTACATGTTGAGCATGTCACTACAAACACCAGCATCAGGATGTGCAATTTTGGATAGAGATTGATATGTGGATTCAGCTGATCCCAAATCTCCAATCATTACATAACACTTCAGGAAGATAATATATGCAAATCTTGAGAACAATATGTTCCGAGACCTCATCAGCTCCATCAAATTTAACGCTTTTGCATAATCCCCTGAGCTTAGATGAACTTGTGCCATTGCTAGATATGTCTTTTCATCACTAAGAAGATGCAATTGCTCAATCTCTTCAAAGGTCCTTTGTGCATCCTCAGAGAGACCAAGCTTGCCATATATCCTTATGAGTAAACCATAAATGACTTCATCAGCTGGAATTTTGTTCTTTTCCATCTCAGAAAATAGAGAAAGGGCGTCTGAGTAATATCCATTTTTGTAGTAGATTGTTAAAAGTGAAGCACAGGTGAAATTACTAGGAACAATACCCTGGGATCGCATGCCTTCATAAAGTCTCAATGCCTCATCCTGCTTACCAGCCTTCAAACTTGAACTAATAAGAAGACTGTAAGTGACCTCTTCAGGTACAAAATTAAGGCTCTTCATCTGATTGAATGTCTTAAAGGCCTCTTCTAGAAGCCCTTCTTTCACTTGTGAGCAGATGACAACAGTGAATGTAAAATGGTTAGCTGCCACCGCTTTATTAGACATATCTTGCCATATCTGTATCACACTTCCATGGAGTGATTTCTTCTGCAAAGATGACAGCATAAAATTGTAAACCACAACAGACAATATTACTCCCCTCTCTTGCATGGCCGAGTAAAATGACAGCATAGCCTTATGGTGTCCCCATCTAGCATATGCACATAGCATTGTACCACAAGCAATTTCATCTGGTTCACATCCCGCATCAAGCATCTCTAGGAATGTCTGTTCTGCCAACTTGATCTTTCCCACTTGTCCATACGTGCGCAACACGATTGTATAGACAATGACACTGGGATGATAGCTTAACTGTTCCAAATGTAAGATCAGTCTTAGTAGTCTGTTAGTGCTTTTAAGAGAACCCAGTAACAGCATTCAATTAATCGTTTTGAGCATGTATGACTTGATGCTTACCTCCCAGATACTGATTACAAAGTGCAAAAGGAATGAGGATCAAAGATTACACATCCAGCATGAATTTGATTTATGGCAATGTTGTGTATATCTGTGAGCTCTCAAGCATATTAAGTATACTTTTTTATAACAGGCAATCAGTTCAAAATACCTTAAAGTTTCACTGTTGAGTTATTTGCTTGTTTGGTTTTACTAAAAAACTCCACTTTTAACTTAAAAAAGGGCAAAAACTTATACTTGAGAAAAATGGTTTTAGCAAAAAAAAAATCTATGTATTAATCATTGTAAAGGGTATTTGCATGGCCGAGAGATTGCAATGTGTCTCTTAGCCCTCCTCTATGACCCTCATACAGTAACAACCTGTAAGCCTAATAAATTTCATTAATCTTAACAACCTATTGTCATCTTAATTGTTTTATGCTCTTTTGAAGTTTTTTCCCCATCCCCTAAATCTCTTTATCAGTATCTTCTCCTTCAACTGGGTCAATTTTATACACTTCCTGAGATCCCATTACCTGGGAAGTATTTCCAAGGTAGTTATGTACGTGTGATCTAATTCATAAACCCTATTCCTGGAAAGGAAATTATCTTTTGGTACACAGTCCCGCATCCCTGAAAGCATGTTTCCAAAAAAAAAAAAAAAAAAGAAAAAGAGAGAGAAAGAAGAGAAAAAAAGAAAAAGAAAAAAAACAAGTGCTCCAAAGTTCGGATAGTGGAGTCAAATTACATTTTTCTAAACCAAAGAGGCTAACTTAATTTGGAAGAACTCAAGAAGTTAACTTCATTCATTAGCAGTAAAAATGATAAGGCGGTATATACCTGGGAAGGGAAGCTCCAAGTTCACGGCAGATTCTATGCAAACTTACTAATCAAACCCCAATAAATTCGCATCAATGAATAAGGTTACTCCACAAATAACAATATCAACCAGTTGAGACGAAAAATATTCGAATTTACATAATCCAAACAAAAATCACCTCATACCAACCTGCAATTTCATCCAAGCAAAGAAATCCCTAACCTGACGCCAACCCTTCTGTTCTTTCAACACAACACACATCTCTCTGAAGCTCAACTTCGTAACAAAGGACCCCATTACCTCCCTCATATCATAACTCCCCTCAGCTCTCTGTGACAGGCTCCGAACTATCCGAATCGCCGCTACCACGTGCCTCCCGTACAAATGTCCATTCCGATCATCCTCCAGGTAACGCACCATCTGCTCCGGCGAACGGCGAATCCATTTCGGGGTTTGTGCGTGGGAGCCTTGGTTCCTCCTCAACTCGCTTAAATATTTAGCCTTAGATTTGATAATCCGACGGGCGTTGTCATCGGATAGAGGGTTTTTGCGGTTTTTAGATTTGGGTTTGGGTTTGTTCACGTTTCCGTCACTAAGAGTCCATGGATCTGGGGTTATAGAACAGAGGATACATGCATTGGGTGGCTTGAGGATGTGGGAAGGTGGAGGAGGGGAGAAAGAAAGGGCGCTTGGACAGAGAAATAAGGATTTGACGGCTTCCATTTGGGATTTTGGATTGGGGTTTAAGAAGAGAAGCGTTTTAGTGGTTTAACCATTGGTGAGAGTGAAGATAACACCCGAAGCAGAGAGCAGCTAACTCGGATCTCCAGTGGACTAATAGCTAGTTAGTTTTAAGTCCGGTTCAGTCGGTTTGAGAGCTTATCCACCATATTTATTTTTTTAACGAAAAAACATTCGGAATATATAAAAACATATAAAACCCTGAAGAGAGGAATTGATGAAGTCCTCTTTTCAAATCCTACCCTGCGGGGACACGGACGTAGTAGCTGGGAAACCCCAAAAATGGCCGCTTTTGGCGGAACCAGTTCGTCATCCTCATCATCGACCTCTACTCCAGCTCCTGCACCCAAAATATTGCTAGCGAAGCCTGGATTCGTCGTGGGCGGCCACGCGACCGGAAAATTTATTCGTGGCGGCAGCGGCGGCGAAGATGACAATGCCTCAGTTCGCTCTCGTCTTCCACCTGTTGGGTCTCTCAATCTTCTCTCCGATTCGTGGGAGTTCCACATCGATCGTTTTCTTCCTGTAAGCCTACCTTCTTTCCCATTTTTATAAGCGCATAAATTGTATTCAACTAAATGAGGGGAGTCGAAAGAGTTTAATTTTTGTTCAAAGATCTAGCAATTGTTTTCCATAAATTTGGCCTGTTTTTCCTGTTCAATTCATCTGTCCCAGACGGTTTTTAAGCTAGAATCAGATAGGGAAAGTTGCTGTGAAACTTGGGTTTTTTTTGCAGTTTCTGACAGATAATACTGAATTCACTGTTGTTGGGGTGATTGGACCGCCAGGAGCTGGCAAGTCTACCATCATGAATGAGATTTATGGCTTAGATCCCGTATCTCCTGGTAATTCTTCCTCTTAGTTTCAATTCCTGCTACGTCTTTTATTCTGTTCTCAACCTCTAAGTTTTGGTTGCTGTTTATATTCAACTGCGTAAGAGTATAACTTTTGTTAGGTGTAAAGATCTGCCGGCATGTTTACCTAAGTTGTAGATTTTCTTTTATTCAACTAATACTTTACACTGGTCGATGTAAATCTTTTTTCTCCATTATCGGTTTGCTCCAAAAACTACTGCCTTTTATTGTTTTAATTGCCATTGTATGTGTAGGACGCAAGGAATGGGAATCCAGTGTAACTCATGCACATTTTCATAGCCACACTATAGAATAAACCTCTTATATTATCTCTTTCATATGAGATGAGGGGGTGGATATGAAAATGAAGAAATATGAATGAATATGATGGCAAATACTAAACACCGTTGACTAACTAGTGAATTATACAACTTGCATTCAACCATTTTTCTTAAGTTCCCATAAACAAAGCAGGTTGTAAGGGAAAGTATTGTGCATTATTGTTTTCTCTTCAGCTCTATTTGGAATGATATTCTCATATCTGGCTGTAGAATTTTAGTTCCCATGGTTTTACTTGTTTAGATTCATTGACTAAAATCAGGAGAAAATATTTGGATTAATATGCAAATTTCCAACTTTTTTTGTGACAGTAAATGTTGTGGTGGCTTGCAGGAATGTTGCCACCTTTTGCAATACAGTCAGAAGAAACAAGAGCAAACGCAAGACATTGCACAATTGGCATTGAGCCCAGGGTTTCTGCTGAACGACTAATTCTTCTTGATACCCAGGTCTAGTTTGGCATTCTCTCTCGAGTCTCTTCTCTTCACATCCTAGCATTTTAGTCCCCATGCTATTTTGACAATGTCCAGGTTAACATGAATTAACCTGATGTAATTGCTCATTTTCCTCTTAGCTGTGCCCATTCTATTGGGTGTTCATATTGATGTTACTTCTAATCTCCCCTCTCTTCTTTGCGGTAAATTCTGATGCAACCTGGAAGCACTGATGCATAATTACTTATTTGTGTTATAATAAAAGCAGCTAATGTGGCCTTCTGGGAAATGTTTCACATTTCCTGCTACCATCTTGGACAACATCACAAAGATTTAAGCCTCAATTTATGCTGTTGACAAAGATTGGGCCTAATACAACTATTTTATTCATTATGGGTAAATAATTATTTTGATGTACAAGATCTTAAATCACCCTTTGATCCTTATACATTTGTGTTAGACGAAATTTTATGCATGTAGATGTGGTTTTTAAGGTTTTATTTCTGGCATGAGACATTATTCTGTCCTTTTGTCATTTAAATTGGACAACTAATTGTAGGGCATGGTGAATCATTCAATGAACTGAATACCTTCCATAGTTATGTAGGCCATTCAAGTTATCTGTCTTCCATCATAGGAAGATACATTTATTAATTTTTGTTGGGGGTCTTGGGATGCTAGTGCTACTCTGGGGCATTGTTATAATTGGTAGCTTTTTTGTTTCAACATGCAGCCTGTATTTAGTCCTTCAATTCTAACTGAAATGACCAGACCAGATGGCTCATCTGCTATTCCAGTTTTAAGTGGTGAAAATCTCTCTGCAGAATTGGCTCATGAACTTATGAGTATCCAGGTGACTCTAAACATGTGGATTTTCTTTTCTATTTTTATTAATTGTCCCAGAACTCTGTTATATTCTATTACGGTTGTTACAATTGTGTAGTTAAGTTGTATTGTGAGGGCATGTCTCTAATCCGTCTTTTCTTCATGAAAGAGTGTCACCTAATGAATCTGTGCTTTTCTGGTGCTGCAAGGAATCCTTCTAGCTTGGTGTCCTTCTGGCATCCATATGTCACATTATTCTGGTGGTATCAGAGGGAGTTCATGAGAGTAACATGTGGCACCTATTATCTACGGTATTTCTTTATAGCACCCTGACTAGCTTGCAAAATGTTTGGCAAAGTTTAGGATAGTTTATAAGTCTGAAAGCTTTGTGGAATAGGGTTGAAGTAAAGTTTCTTAAGAAACTAATATCAAGATATTTGGAGTGTTCAAAATTGCAAAATTTTCTATCATTTACATATCTTATTGTGTCATTAGATTCTTATGTGTGCAGAAGACATCTTTCTCCTCTTCCTGACAATACATTTTTCCCTCATTGTCCCCCCTCCCTCCAGCTAAAATTATTTTTGAAGTTCTCTTTTCGACGCTGTAGACCTCACTTCTTGGTGTACACTGAACTGGTCCCATTTTCTTTCATTGTTGTTTTTGTGTATATTGTCTTTAATATCTGGTTTGATTTTGTTGCCACCTTTTTGTCCTGAAAATTAGTTTGTGTTACCTGCTGTTTCTGGAAGTTTTTTTATAATGTGAAGTTCCAACTCATATTAAAACTACAACTGATTTATAAAAATAGAATTGTAAATTTAAACAGTGTAGTGGAGTGTGACCATTTCCCTCTTTTATCTTTCCACAAAGACATAAATCCTGATACAACTTTCCTCAGTTTACTACGTATATCATGCATATGATGTAGAAATATCCACAGGTTGGATACTAAAGTTTGTGGATCTAGTCAATTGAATAGCCGTATAAAAACCTCTTTAAATTTGTGAGATGTCTGTACGTTTTCTGTGACATGACATTTTATAATTGCATATATTTTCAGGTTGACTTGTTGAAACATGGCATATCTGACCCTTCATCTGTAACAACTGCCCATTCACAGAGCTCTTATTTGGTTCCAGATAAAGAAAATAAAATCCAATTTCAGGAGATTGGAGTAGAGTACATTGCTACTCCTGTTTTCATCCATACCAAGTTTGTACTCTTATCTTAATGGTGCTATTTGAGATGCTGTGATACTACTTTTTAAGTACAAAGGAGGAGTAAAGCATTCAAAATTATTTTCAATTTAATTTCTGTATGGTTACTGCAACAACCTGTTGTTGAGCTCCACCTTGTAGCTTGGTCTTATAATTTCTTCTCAAGTCGATTTAATGCAATATGGTCCAGCAGTGATTTTAAGCATGCTCAAATCCTCCTTTCTTTACTTGATTATCCCTCTCCAACTTTTTTAGGCCTATATATCTTCCTACCGTATATGCAAATATCGGCCAACATGTATCGGTATTACACCCCTTGATACAGATATTTCTTGATATAATGACAATATTACTATATATTGTCGTATCAGCGCTATATTATGATATATCGGTTAATAAGGTCCTGTTAACTTATGATTTTTAAATTTTTTTCTTTTTAATATATCTAATATTAATATTTGTTATTATATTTGATATTTATATGGTCGTGATTGATACTGATACTTTCATTCATGGTTTCTACCATTGGCTCTAATGTCAATCTTATCCTCCTCATGGGTGCATTTTCTATCCCCCTTTAAATGCTCAAATTATCTTAAACATCCTTCCTTTGTTGTATCTATTATAGGTGCCACTTCCTAAGCTGAAAAGAGCATCCTCATTTCCTATGTTAATGGTTTAAAGTTAAACTACTCATCTTAACATTCTCATTTCAATCACACTTTTTTCTTGCTATTGCAAACACCATTTCTCTTCCCCTCCTCAAAGATCAGCTAAAGGAATACTTTTATAGTGCATACTTTTGCTTGCTCTTTGTCTAGCACCCATGTTTTCTGTGACATTTTTACCTCCTCCTGAATCAAAGAAACAGACAGAAAGTTGTTTTACCGTACTATCTAACAAAGCATCCCACGTCCTTAATTTTTGTAGGTTGCGTGATGGTGATCTCACTGCACAGAATTTTCAGAGAATGAGGAAGGCTCTTGCACGATATTTTACTTCATCTTCATTCTTCAGAGCAGATTTTAAAAGCATGTCAACGGAGCATTTCTCTTCCACAGGATCAAATAATGGCCAGAGCCACAGTTTGGACTCAAAACTGCCAAACCTATTTTTAATCCCATTTGAAAGCAAAAATGCATCATCAAAAGCTCGTTATGTAAGTCATGAGTTAGCACTGTGGAAGTTACGGGATCAGGTCTCTCTCTTCCTCAACCTCTCTCAGCCTACTATATTTATATTATCATTTTACATGACATCAAATCGAGATGATAGAATACAAAATAGTCAAAATTAAAGATTCCTATAAACATGTTGTGTGGAGTTCACATTTTCAAAATATGGAAACAACCAATCTATAATGTAAGGTTGATGCTGAGGACATCTGATCCTGCCAGACCTCATGAAGTGGGACCTTGTGTACTTGAACGCTTTTAAGATCCTTTAAAAAACACTTGGACCTATAATACAAGAAAAATGGAGAAATTGGTAACGATATGACCTTGTGATGAATGCATGCTTGGTAAACAAGAGAAATTCATCAATAATGTTTTGTGATTGAAAGGTACCTCTAAAGTCGAGAGGAAATTTTCATAATATAGTAATTATATATGTTATACTTTATGATTCATAGTGCTAGGCAATTTTAGAAACATGTGCAATAAAGAAAGAATTGTGGTGATGATGATATGGATAGTGAGGTTACTTTGAAAAATATTTAAGGAATTGATATGTCCATAACCATATATAAAACCCACACTTATGAAAGAAATAGGGAGGAATGTTGGTTGGAATGTTAGCCTAATGAAGCGCCATGTGAAAAGTTGCTCTTTTATTGATGTTAGAAGTAAAGAGAAAAAACAGTCGTAGATCTAGAAAGATCTAAAATGAGATGATAAAAAAAAAATGAAATTACTAATACTCTTTAGAGGATATTGCACTAACAAAGTGAAATGACAGTTGCGAATTTATTAAGTCAAACCTGCATTGGGAGAGTCGAGGCTTTGTTGACGTATTGATGTAATTTGTGAAAGCTAGAGTTTGGTCGAAAGATATTTTCAGATGTTGTTTCTGCGTATGATTAGGCTGTGCTTGGGGCCTCCTGCAATATAAATAATTACAATGTTGAGACTCATTTGGATGCAATAAATTCATGGTACCTGAAATCTCATTATTCTTTTGTGCTGGTTGGAACATGAAGAATACGTCTGTGTGTATGGCCTTCAAGCACTTCAGATTAGTACAAAAATCTGGGTGAAAAAAAAAAACAAAAGTATTGGAAATTAGTACCTCTGTTCGAATCCCCGCGACAATTTTGTTCAACATAATTGACTTGCTGATCATAGTGTAGCTTAAATAAGTTGTATTTTCATTGTATCAAATGCTCCAAATGTACTTATTATAAAGAAATTTCGTGGGACGTGTTCCCTCGAATGACAGGTTTTGTCTATGGCTTGTCCCACATTTTCGAGGACCGTATCTGAACGGGACTGGCTGAAGAACTCTGCCAAGATATGGGAGCTAGTGAAGAACTCTTCTATCATTGCTGAGTATAATAGAATGCTTCATGATTCAGGTTTATTCAGGAGATAGATAGTGCTACTGTGAAGGAAAAGGTACTTTTAATGCCCGAATTAGTTAATTAGTTAGAGGGAGGGTGTGTGTATGTAACTAGTGCTGCTTTCATTTCCCTTTGTTCATTCAAAGATTGAAAATGGGGATACGGAGATGATCATCAGAAAGATTATTCTTGTGAACGTTTTTGTTTTATATCGTATTATTATTGGTATCAACATCTGTTGCATGTACTTATATGTATACATTTACATACATATATATTGCAAGATTAAAATTCTGAAACTGCTCCTTGCTTATGAGATTGTCACTTTAGCGTTTTTAAAATTAGTTTTTCTGAAAGTATTGTATGATAGTAAATCATGATGCGAAATATAAAATTTCTTCAACTTTCTATTTCCAATTTTCAACTGAAAGCCCCAACATTAATTAAAAAGAAAAATATCGAATTTGTTTTTTTGTTTCCTATTATGTCCTCGGATCCTGATTGTTATACGGACGGAGATCCTAATGCACCATCGGATTTGTTCTTCGTATAATCGAATTTGAATTCTGAGTAACACAAAAGAAAAAAAAAATGTCTTTTTTTGATAGAGTGATTTGAGAAAGCAAGTGTGAAGTTAAGTTTTCGCAGAGACTCGGGCTTTTTAGGAAGTGCCATCGAAAGCCAAAGAAGTTTAGGGAGGGAGGGAGAGAGAGAGAAGCAGTGATACGTAATATTTTATATGAAAAATTTTTTCTTAAATGAGAGGAAAAAATTATGGGACACTTATTCCATAAATGGTTTTACTATGGAAATTTTTGATTACAAAGGATTCTAGTTACAACACGAGAATAGTGTTTGAGTGCAAAGCAACGTCTTCTTATGTTCTCCTTTTTATTCTCCTTTCTTTTGTGCTTGCCTCTCGTGTCCCCTCTTTTGGTGCTTGTTCTGCATATATATATACTGGTCGGCAGCTATTACTCTGCAAAAGGTTTGCGTGTGCAAGAATACTTGCCATCAACTCTGCAAAACCCATCCTATCGTTTTGTAAAATCTACTGATTCTGAAAGTTAATTGCTCTTTCTAGGACGTGCGTGCTCTACGAAAATTGTCATCTACCTTGAAATGTCGCCTTCATCTCTTCTTGCAATTATCAGAGTCAGCCATCAACTTTGACTCGTAGACTTTGCAGGCTAAGCAAAGTCCTCAACTATCATGAGTCCTTGGCCCTTAATAGAGTCTTTTGTCACTACTTTTGGGCCAAATTTGCTTCCTGGGCTTCCTTGGCACAAGGGCCAACTCACGGAATGAACCTTCCAATTGGGCCTTGGGTATCAATACTAGCCCTCCATACCTAGAGGCTTGAGAACTTCAACCTTTGACATGTCTGTTGACTGCGAAAATATCTTGAGTGACATGCGAAGGCATTCTCCACTGGAAAACTGTCAACGCCTTTGCATTGTATCCATTATTCATTAATAGTTTGATGCTGACATATGTTCCCTTTTTCTAACGCAATGTTACAAATGTCGGAGGACAATAATATCGAGGCCAATAGCTTGGCCAAAATGTGCAAGAGAGCGTTATTGTGGCAAATAGTCTGACAAAATGTATCCGGGGACATTATTAAGATCAATAGTCTGACCAAAATGTTCGAGAACTTTCTTCGAGTCTGAGATGCTAGCGTGTGCCGTCAATTGAGGTATTAAATGCGATTGACGTCGCCTTGAAAATACAATGGTCATTATTGCCTGCAACTTATGGGAGATTGACGTGTGGTTTGGCCATAATGTGGCGCACCTTTTGAATTCTCTAGCAGTTTAAAAGTCATTCCACTCCTTTAGATTTCTATCGGCAACTCTGAGCTCTTTTCTTTTGAACGCTATGGGTTTTGTCCTTCTTTATGACTTTCTTCTCCCATTTTTCTCTTTTGGTTTTACGATGGCTTCCGAAATAAAGGATATTCCATCTACCGTTTCTCTACAACTCTGAGCTCTTTTCTTTTGAACACTATGAGTTTTGTCCTTCTTTAAGACTTTCTTCTCCCATTTTTCTCCTCTGATTTTACGATGGCTTCCGAAGTAAAGGATATTCCATCTACCGTTTCTCTGCAAGATCTAGAGGTCATCCGTGCTAAATATGGGATCCCAAGTTCGACCACAATGCTGTTGCTTGGTGTAGATGTTAGAGCTTGCACCCCTCCAGATGTTTTGTTACCATCTACGAAGTCTATCTAAAGGGTGGTCTTCGCTATCCCATGGCATTGAAACTTTACAAGATACTGAAGGCTCTCAAAGCTCTAGTGGCTAGATTATAGCCGAATATGGTGAGGTATCTCATCTCCCTTTGTGTCTTCGCACGTTGTCATGGTTCTTGAAACTGCGGTTGTCAAGGTTATTTTGAGATTTTCTCACAGCCAAGATTGGATTGTTATTACCTCCTGACCCGAAGTTGATATTAGTGGTGGAAACCCTAATTCTACCAAAAGATGGAAAGGAAAATACTTTTTCCTTGTTGTCCCCCCGAGTGGAGTGTACCAAACGAATGGGGAAATGTGGACCCGAAGTTGATATTAGTTCACGATAACCTCGGTTCCTTCAACGAAAACAAAAAAGAACCGATGGTTGAAAGTTGAGACATTTGAAAAGGCTAAGTGGGATCCTCGACCCGAGGACTCAGGAGTCCATACCTCTCGCGAAGAAAAGGAAGCTGAAAAGGAAGCTTAAGTTGTTGAGGATTGAGGTGCCGTCTGAGAGGGTTGAGAAAAATCGTCGAATGGAGACTACCAAACATTCGCGAACTGTTGTTGAGGCTTCTTCCTCTGATGATGACGAATCCGTCAT
>JAOVVI020004786.1:0-17240 GCA_028571085.2 Nepenthes alata
GGATTGGAATGATGATCATCTGATGATGATGAGTCGCACAAGCGACGTAATGTATGATTTGATATAGTAATTGAATTAAAATTTTATTTGGTTTCTACAAATATGTAGAGAGTTTGTTGGAATTTATAATTTTAGAAGAATAGTGGTATGAAATTAGAGCTGGTCCAAAATCTCACAAAGTAGAAAGCGATTTTTGATTGGCAGAAAGGTTAGCGGTGAAAGTGGAGATGAATGAAGATTTTTCAAGATTGGAAGCCGCAGATAAAGATGAAGAAGTTCAAGTCAAATCAACTCGTTTTTCCTTGCTAGAAGACACGACAATGAAGTACAAGTTTGATTTCGTTGGCAGCGATGATGCTGATCGTATAAAACTCTGAAGTTATAGTTGAAGCAACAGGAAGACTGAAGATTGTCCTTTCCCACTTGTCGCTGTGATCGGGTGGATAGTCGTTCCTGTAAATCTTTCATCACTGAAGAATCGAAGGACAAAGAATTCGTGGTTCGATATCCTAAAGAAATGCTCTGGAAGAGATTGAAGAATCTGAAAGATTTGTTGAAGCATGATAGTAGATGAGGACTTCAAGATTCAATTTGGAAGTAGTTGGTGTCATTTAGACCCTAAATTTATGATGAAGAGCTGGATCATACCCTATTGATCAAGCAGGAGTAGTTTCAGGAGAAGCGTTTTCAGAAGGAATCAAAGCATTAGAGTCAAAACTCGAAGAATAGATTTGTTTATCATTCAGAGTATAAGCTAAAAGAAACTCAGGTGAAATAAAGTCTTCTTCCTTGAAATTTTAGTTTGTGAATTCAGCTTGCGAGTTTAGCGAGAAGAAGTTTGCGAGACGAGTTCGTTTCATCCAAAAGGGAGTCTGCTTCAAATCGCTGCCTAATATGCTATTTGTCAAGGGATCATTTAAATTTCAGGCATTCGGATTCAGAACGTCTAGGTAGAAGTCAGACTATTTTAGCAGGGCATTTTGTATTTACAGCCTATAAAGTTAAAGCCAGATCCTTTGTCATGGAAGACGATTTCGGTAAGTCTATTCTATTTTATATTCAGGATATGAGTCTGCTGATTTTCAAAGAAGAATTAGTATGAAGGCTTAAAGGTTATTTTGTGGCGTTGTAAGCGAGTTATCTATTGAGAGATCGATGTTGAGTTCATCAGGTATATATGGTCACATTTGGGAATCGTTATGTGATCATTGAAGATATGTTGATCATCTGCAAGCTTGAAGATGTTTTTCAGAGGATTCAACTGTTTGCTCCTAGATCGAGAGATCAAATTTATTTTCGATGTTGTGCTTAGATTGTCGCCTATTTCGGAGGCTCCATGTGTGGTAGTCTTGTCGGAATTGAAGAAATTAAGACAGGAATTGCAGAATTCGTTTGAGAAAGATTTTGTTTGGCTAACTGTATTGGCGTGGAGTACTTCAATGTTTTCAGGTGAAGGAATTTGGTTCGATGGATTTATTTTGGATTATTTGGGAATTGGATATGTATCAGTTGTCAAAGATTGAGGATTTGCTGGATCCATTTGAAGAGATTTGGGTTTTCTCTAAGATTGAATTATGTTTGAGGATCCTTAAATGAGGATTTAGTCAGAGGATGCTTATGAACTCCTCCATCTTTTGAGCCTCTATTTCCACGTTGATGTTTAGGGTGGATAGAAACTTATTTGTGTTGGTTGAAATCTGTGGAAAAATTTGACAGGTTGTTGAGGCTGAGGAGAAAACTGCAGGAGGCTTGTTGCTGACCGAGGCGGCGAAGGAAAAACCTTCTCTTGGCACAGTAAGTAGCTTTTGTCTATGTGCTTATGTTTGTTGATCACCCAATTTATTGGGGGTAATGTCTATATACTCATTCTAGACCTGATTAAAACCTGGTTTGTGTCAGGCTCAAACTGGGTTTAGATGAGAAATCGGTTCCATACAGTCTGGTCCGGGCCATGTTAGGCCCTGCCCCCTTGGCGAAAGGCATGACAGTGTCCGTTCATAATTAGACTCAAGTCGGGATGTTTTATTTTAAGTATTTTATTTAAGGTTGATATTAACAAAATAAATAAATAAAATAATAAGATATTACAGTCAAATATAATATTTAGATAAAACATATCAACCAAAATATATAAAAAGAGTGGTTTTTACATTAATAAGTTTCTAATTACACAAAATATGATTTAATGATATATATGTGTGTTCGGCTAAAAAAATAAATATATACCCACAAAAATCCAAATCCGTGAACATGCCCAGTTGAATAAAATACTCGAGCCTAATATTTTGGACAATATGAATCTATAATATCTATATATCTTAATTATATCTTATAAAATTTCATGCCGGTCAGGCAGCCCGGTTCAGCTTCCATGAACAGCTCTTGTTCTAACAGCAGCAAATTTTTATGCATTTATAGAGTCCTCCATTAACATATGTTTCAACTGTCCTATTCTTTGATGGATTTAGGTGATTGCTGTGGGGCCTGGTCCACTGGATGAGGAAGGTAAGCTAAACCACTGTCAGTTCCACCAGGAAACACAGTTTTGTTCACCAAATATGCAGGAAATGATTTCAAGGGAAGTGATGGGTCTAACTACATAGCTCTGAGGGCATCAGATGTTATAGCTGTCCTCTCCTAGTTATTGAAAACAGTAAGTTTTGTGATTTGTGGCAGAATGATTCAAAAATTCTATGGAAAACCTGTTTTATTTGTTGGGTATGTTTAATTTTTAGTATTTGTCGCCATTTCTTTTATGTTCTAGAAACTTTGCTTAAGAGCTGTTATGGTCTTCTCAGTGGATAGGCTTTCATATGCTACCAAAGGTCAGTATTTAAAGTTAAAAAATGTACGGTGAATATTGAATAGCTATTTAAATTACTTTATATAAATTTTATAATTTATTTTCTTATTTGTAGTTTTGATAAATGGGTAGATATCGAACGATAATAGCACTCTCAATAAACCTTGAGCCCACTGTTACACCATTGAAGTGGAATTAGCTTGGAGTGATTATGATGCGTTACAGAAAGGGGGCTATGTGGAGGGTGAGATATGTGACTTACAGAAAGGGCCTTCCCTTACCCCTTAAAACCTTTTTTTTTTTTTTGGGTGTCAAAATCGTTCATGTGATCAGTCTTATTTTTGATACGGGAAAATATCTCGAGAAGAGATGGCAGAAAAATTCAAACTCGATACAATCTGACACAATCCGACAAAAATTGATTTAGTTTTACCCACTTTAACTAGGCTTAGATCTGAATAAAACTCGAAACTTTATGTTGGATTTGGGTTCTCTATATTTGGATCCAAACTTGACTTAAATATGATATATATACATAATATGATAATCTAAATCCCTAAATCGTATGATAATGTAATGTAGATGTTGATGTTATAGTAACACATTTCAACAAGTTGCATGGAGCTTGACAAATTTTTAATATTTCAATTGTCCTGTAAATTTCAGATCCCATAATATTTATGTTTTTTTTTTCATTATGTTTATTGATTATATATCTTAGTATTCATTCATAAATTATTTGCTAAGTCAATTGACTAAAGGCTGCAAAAGTGATATGAAGTTTTTATTTTTTGATAAACTGAAAATTATAGTTTCGGGCTTGGATTTTGATATACCACAAAATACTGTCTTTTTACCCGATTTAAAATATCATGGGTTGAATTTGAATTACGGGTTTAAACTATGGAGTTTGGTTTGAATTTAGACAAAACGTATTTTTTCAACGTATAAAGTAAAAATTTCAATGGCTTTTGCTGTTGTAGCCTACCCTAACCAGAACATGACTTACAGTCAAACAATGATGATTAATTACAATCAGCTTGTGGATTCGTAAAATTTGTCATTTGACCTGTTAGAATTTCTTGGTTCGGACAAAGTCGACATGGGGGCGGTTCAGTTCGACTAGTTAGCTGGATTATGATGGTTTCTTGTCACTTATCTTCACAAAAATCAAGCAAATTGTCTGACCTTTGATCAGGTATAGCCAAAAGAGATGCCTTCCACTCGGGTATGAGACACCTAAAAATATCATTTAAGGTGGTTTAAGCACCTAAAGATCTCGACCAAATGACCACCTGTGAGGTAATAAAATGAGTTAGCTGCATCACAAGAAAAGGAAATAAAAGACATACAATGAAGTGAGGTAGTAAAAAAATGATTAAAAGTTGCTTCTACTTTGGGACGATGTTACGCTTAATCGGTTGGAATGATGGAAATAAATTTGTATAGTTAACTCTACTTAGTAAAGCTTTAGACTTCACTGAAATATCATGCTCTTACATTTTGTTGTTACATAAAGCATTATCCCCTCTCATGAGTGAGTTATGCTCAACAACTACACATCCTGAACTACAACCTTTACAGTTTCTGCTGCCCATCTCTCTATTTTCCAGGACTAATCAATTTGATTTAGCCACATCTTGATCAAACAGTGAGTGCTCAGCAGCTCAAACCCAAACCCCAACACCCACATCATTGAGCACCAACTCCAGATGCCAACTATTGACTTTAGAAGAGGAAATGAATACCAACACCGGCTTCCTCTTCCTCTGTTGATCGTTCCTAATCCGTGATGGGTTTCAAAAGCATCGGGTTCGTTCGATATCGTGATGATCATCGATTGAATGAGGCTGCAGAGTTATCGTCGTAGTGCCCCCTCCATGCGTTCCCGCTGTCTGTGCCACTACAAGCTTGATTCAAGATGGAGGCGTTAGCCAAATCTCCATCCAAACTCTGTACTTCTGCTGATGACAATATCTTTATGCTCTGGACGCAACTTACAAATTCCCTGCGGTTCATTTAGGGAAAGTTAATTAATTCAGACTAGGCTAGGGCTCCGTTTAATACTTTCCATGAAAACTAGCTTCAGGGAAAATATTTTCTCCGCTTAATAATTTTCAAAGTTTGGTGTAGACTAGAAAGTTTGAATTATCATATAAATAGATCAATAATAGTAAATATTTACGGTTAATAAAGTTGGTACATTCCATTTAGAGATATTTTTAGGATGTAGTTGATATTATAAGGTCAATAATATTTTTTCAGTCACATTCAATTGGCTTTATGTGCTGAATTTTGGGCTAGATGGGGTCAAATGCATCGTCGCCCGGTGACTGGCAGCAGAGTTGAGACTTGGTGGCCAGTGACTGGTGGTGGATGCAGGTGACCAGCGATGGGGTTCAGGGACATCAGCTCCTGGGAGCTGAAGGTGGTGGTCAGGGCATCAGCTGACAGCAAAAGGGGTCAGGCATGATTGCTGGCAGTGGCACGAGGCACCATCGGCTGGTGACTGGCAGCAACGTCCTGTTATCACTGGCCAGCGATAGTACCACTTTCAGGTAAAAACTTTTTGTGTGTTGGCTTCAATTGTAAGTAATAAAAGAGTTTGGAAAAATAACTTCTCGTTTTGAAGGCTATAAGTCATTTATCGAAGTTTAAACTTAAATTTTCCATTGATTATAAAAATATTTTTCATTAAATTATTTTTCTGCGTTCCAAACATCAAAAAATACCGAAAATATTTTCCATTAAACCAAGTGGGAAAAACCGATCACAAAAGTCAGACTTCTTGGCGTCGATGATACTTACTCCCAGGGGTCATCACCTACAAGTAGTATGTCATTTTCGTGATCCACATAGACAAGTTTCCAGTCAGTCCTGTGAGGATCTTCAAGCTTTCCTTCAATTCCAAACATTTTAGCAAGATCATACCTAAGCTCATCGTACCCTTTATAGCGGGTCACGTCGATGGATCTTCCAACAGAGCCACGCTTTTGAACCTTCATGAAATATGAAAAATCAGCGTGGAGAATTTTCCAGCATAAATGAAAACATCACAGAGGGAGGTACACATTAGTCGCATGAAAAAGCAGGCAAAAAAGATCCTTAAATCTAAGAGAGGTCTCTGAGGAAATATGATGCCTGATTGAATAATGCTCCTCTAAAGCTGCAATTTCCCACTCTCTCAGATTAATAGCAGACAAAGATGCAATTGTTGCTCAAATTTGGTCTAAAACCCCACCTTTTTGCCCAAATGGTATGACTAAGCAGAGAATGAAATGCAAAAACTGTTTTCATTGTTAATGGGTGCATTGCGGATGGCTGGCTGAAGATGGAAGCTAGGCAGTTCAGGCAAATGCACTGTTGTTTGTTTTATAATCGGGTTTGCAAAGAGATAGTCTTAATCAATTTCAATGGAAAGTGATAAAAAATCTCCAAGAAAGAGGCAGATTTGCATAAAAATCTTATCATCTATAACACAGAAGCTGGTCTTTGGCAAGTTGATGTTCTATCAACTATGGGTTGACCACATCATGAATCTTGTTTGATCACCTAGTTTTACGATGTTATGCGAATTTTAGAATCCGAAACTTCGGTTTTACATCATTGGGAGTCGCTTATGTCAGGCTTGTACTGTACTGTTTGTGTACAACTTGGAGCTTGGGATGGCTATTCTTCAAGAAGCAGAAGCATGAAGTACAGGCCTAAAAATGATGCCTAATGATCAGTCAAACATACGGTTCTTTTAATTCTATTCTCAATCTACATGCTGCCTCAACTCTTAGCTTAAAAAAACTGCACAAAAACTGACATATCCATCCAGTTGAAAAAATTTTAAGCATAGAAAACAGCAAAAAGAGCAATTAGCACACCTTTGTGTATGTCCTCATGCGTGGAGTTTGGCTTGCCCACGTTCCCCCACATAAAACTCCAGGTTCATTAATGGCTATGTCATTAGAACATACTGACTTTAATGGCATACTCGGCACCCTAAATGACTGAGGACTAACCTCAGAAACAGACAATTCTGTATCTTCTCTAGGAGCACCATTGAACTTAGAAAGCAAATTATGGAGATCCTTCCCAGAGTCAAAACCCCTTGACAACAAAGTATCAGGTGTCAAACCATCCATACTAGTTGCAAGATGAAAATTATTCTTTGAATGTGACTGAACATCTACCTCCAAACCAAAGTTGGGGAGTGTGAAATTCTGCTGAAGGCCATTGGTATCCAAGCAATAGGACATGGCTGAAGAGGACGTTTCCAGTGGGTCATTGATGGTGCCTTTGAATTTTTGTGAGTCTACTCCTTTTGAAGTGGGAATTTCGTGTTTGAGCCTACTTTGAAATCCGTGAACCACATTACTGCCAGGCTGAACCACTGAATCTTCAGCGTCTATGTTTGGCACCAGCTGAGTGCGGTTCAGTAAACTTGATGGGGGGAACAGGCCATTATTTGTTGAGGGAGAAGTAGAACATGAGGGAGCATCTCCATCAGACAGTACAGTGATTGTTGTCAATGATTTCTGCACTCCCTGGAGTTGGTTTGCCGGAATTTGTGGTGGATGCATGAGCGACGGTGTCAAGATGCTACTGACACCCACTTGTTGCTGATACTGAGATAAAGGATGTTGCTGCGGTAACTGATTCTGTTGAGAAGCTTGTTGTTGTGGTGTTACCTGAGGCTGCAATGGTGGATTAAGTGGAGACTGCTGCTGCTGGGACTGCTGCTGCTGCTGCAACTTCTGCAGCAACTGCAGTTGAAGCTGATGCTCTGAGAGGCTTTGTAGTATGTTTGACCTTTGTGATAAGTTCTCGGGAAAAAACGGCTGGGAAGGCTGTTGCAACCTCGTCTGCAGCTGCTGCTGATGCCTCTGTAAAACACTAGTCTGTTGTTCCATTTGCTGCTGAAACTGCACGTCAGGTGGCAATGATGGCAACTGGATCGAATTTTTGTTAATGGAGGCAAGATTTTGTTGGGGCAGGTTATTTCCCACAAGCGATTGCTGCTGCTGCTGAAGTGGACAGTAGACAGATGACTGCTGTGGGTTTTGATTTAGGCTATGGTTTGAGGAAAAATGGCTACTATTTACAAACATTGACGTCGGCATTTGTGGTTTTGGTTCTTGTTGCTGTTGATGCGGTTGCTGCAGCAGTGGCTGCTGCTCTACCTGATGCTGCTGCTGCTGTGGCAGCTGCAGTGGCAATGTCTGCTGCTGTGAGCTAACAGGATTCTGCCATAGTTGCTGAAGCTGCTGCTGCTGTGGCAGCTGCAGTGGCAATGTCTGCTGCTGTGAGCTAACAGGATTCTGCCACAGTTGCTGAAGCTGCTGCTGCTGCTGCTGTTTGGACCATACCTGAGGAGGCTGCTGCAGCTGATCTAATTGGTTCTCCTGGTTTTCTTTGTTGAAATGGAGATTAGGCATAGAAAGAGATGGGGTTTGAACGTTGAATAACTTGGATGGATCATCAACACTGAGGTTACTACGCAATGCAGATGGAGAGACCGTGGATGGGAAAATTGCAGATCGAGCGCCTGAAAATTGATTATTTTGTTGCATGCTCATCCACTGGACCAAACTCAAGCCAGGAAACATTGAGCTTGCACTGGCAGCATCCCTCATGCCAAACTCATCCCCAATCCAAGGCACGTCTCTCTTATATATGTTCTCTATCTCAGAATCATCATCTGCAAACCCACTCTACAACTTGAGACTAACAACTACTTGAAACATATGTGAGTTGTGTATAAAAAGATCACAACATAGAAGACATAAAAGTTAAGATGGCGTATAAATATGTGTTGGCCTATGGCCCATAAGATTACGCTTTTAGATCTAGATAGTGTCAAATATATGGGTGTATGTCCTATACATATCTGCACCCACACATGCTGACTGCCCACACATCCACACAGGCTGTGTGGTGAGACCTTCCTCGTTAAAGGTTCCCCAGTCCTAACAATTTTATGTGTCTCATGATCGAAAGATCACTTATCATAGAAATAAAGAGAAATATGTAAAATCAATCTTTGCAGCAAACAGCATACCTGAAAATCCTGGTTGCCTTGGAAATCGGGGCCGGAAAAATGGTGGTGGACATATATAGAAAGGAGCTACAACAGGCTCAATCTCCCAAATTGAGACTCGAGTCAAACGTTCACCTGCTGTTGATTCATCCCAACCAACCTATCAAAATGGAGACATTTTGTCAAAGGAATTTCTCAGTATCTTCAACATTAGTGGCCGACTAATGGAAAGTTAAGAAAAGAAGAAATAGCACAGAAAAAAAGGAAAAATATCATTAATTTCAATAAAGTACCAGAATTTTAAAGGGAATGTCAAGCAAAGGTCTAGATTCCGCATTGAAGAGTCAAGAATGAAGAACATATTCAAGGAACAGCAGTTCCAAATCCATATAAGAACAATTTGAGTGCATATTCACTGAAAGCTGCAGAGGAAGGCATAAGTGAAGGGCCTGGACAAGGTCAACTAAAGAGTTTATTCTAGAAGCAACCGAGTCAATAGCAGCTACTTGTAATCCTTTGGTGGTATTTGTCCCTAGACAAGTGCTACACAACTTGCATTCGATGCTTTTTGGTTCAGTAATTTCTTCTATAATGGGCATTAACTGAAGTTGATAGGCTATGACAAACCCAAGTTTTAGTGCTAAAATCACCTTTGGTAAAAGGGGGATTCTAAGTATGAGAAAGCTTTGGTTTAACCTTTTATTTAGAGTTCTAGCAAGAGGTAAGCTTTCTTTTCTTTATTCAAATGACAAGCACCGATATTACTATTTGTCCCAATATTCAGCAGTAGATGCATATACCCTATGAAAAACTTAGATCTCTTTCCTTCACCAACTAAATGGACAACGATCAAGTTCTTCCCAACCATCCTTTTGGACATTCAAATAACAGAAATTTCCCACAAAATTTAGGAACATCCATAACAATAATTAGTGACATAAGATTACCTGGAGATTACGCCATTGAGAGTTTTTCCATCGTACTGGATCGAGATCGTTGATACTAGTAATAGTGCCCATGTATCTTCTTACCCCAGATTCCTCAGTTTCAAACATCATTCTGAATCGCATCCCCAAAGAGACTTGAGTGTACATAGCTTTATTGTACTTGGCTAGGGGAATAACAAATTCAGATGGACTAGCCCTGTCAAAATAATACCATCAAATTGTCACTCATTAAAATAACACCAGCATTATTTGATTCCAAATCCAAAGCAGTGTCTGTGTCGACCCAATAGATTACGAAACAAGTTATTACATTGTGTTTCCCAAGCACCTTTTCATGGACATTAACAGCATAACGAATTAACAAGGCAAGAATGGCATTAGGTACCTTGGATTGTAAAACACAGTAAAAGGGCTGTTATTAGCAGATGCATGAGCAGCAGCAGCAAGAATTCCAATATGCATGCTATCACTGGAGATGACTGATGATGTAACGGCAGGCTGCTGTCTGTTAGCACGCCGTACACCTAAGAGAAGCTGTGATGTCTCATCTCTAGAGGCCATAAACATCCAATTAAGTTAGCAGCAACAAAGGCAATGAATAGCTAGCTAGAATTTGTAACACGGTAATCCATACCTTACAAAGAGAACAGAGTCACCAGCAAACAATCTTTTTGAGCTAACAAAGACACTCCAACCTGTAGTCAGCAAGTGCCTCTTTGGTTGACCTGAAATTAGGAAAATATCCAGTGTTAACCAGATATTAGAGGCTGAAGTAAACTTGGAATTCATATTCAAAATAATCACTCTCTCATTTTAGGCAAAACCAAGTAATTTTCTGCTTTAACTAGAACCTTGGTTCTATATTAGTTTGAACAAGATACGACTTATTTCCAATTTTGTGAATGCAAAAAGAGAGAGAGAGAGAGAATTTTTTTCTTAGAGATTCTATGTATTTTATAGTTCTTTAGTGTATGTTTGGTTGGTAAAAATAAAAATTTTATTCCCACCTTATTTTTAATAGAATATTTATTTCACTATTTGGTTACTTTTTGATAAGGAATAAATATTTCCAGAGTAATATTCATTCCTCCAACTTACGGAATAAAAAATACCACATGCTCTTAGATATTTTTTATTTCTTACATATAATGAATAGTTATTCCCCCAACTCATAAATTTTATTCCCATTTTACACTCATTATTATTATTATTATTATTATTATTATTGCGAAGGATATCATTGCCGCCAAGGATATCATTGTGAAGGCGTGTAGACATTGTTCATACTCTCCGACCTCCAAAATCTTTTTCTTTGAATAAGGGTAAAAAAGTCATTAATAGAAATTCTCATCCTGTTTCTCATACTATTACTACATATCAAATATTAGAATACTAATTATTAACTTATTCTATTCCAATAATTAAATATGGGAATATAAATTTCTAACTCTATTCCTACCTTATTTTATTCTCTAGAAAAAACTATTCTCTTTCTACTTTATTCTATTCCAATAACAAAAATATCATTATATTTCTTTACCACAGCAATTGAAAATTTTGTCATTGAGATTCATGGAAAGATATGAGTTATATCGAGGGATAGATATTACCTCTCTTTTTCCACCCACACCAAACTATAAGTTTTGACATGATCAAGAAACCATAATAGGAAATGAACCGGTTATAAGAATGTGAGATGTTGCTACATCATCAATCTGGCATCTTATTGTACTTTGCTCCAATATTTAGGATCACTCCCGCTTGATCATATTGCCCAACTAATCTACAACAGGCTAAATATGCTAGCTCTTCTTTTCAACCAGTAAAAATGGGAAGGCAAAGAAACAGCAAAATTAAATTCCCATCCGAAAAAGTATTGAACGAATCAATGAGACAAATTGAGCTAGATTACACCAGTATGAGGAAGTATCACATCCAAGCTAAGCACCTAAGAGCAGTTATTCCTCCAATAACTTATTACTAAACCTTCATGTTTATTCATTGCTTTAGGCAACTCATTGCTATTAGAAGAATATGCCCAAGGATCAGGCGTAAAACTAATTTATAATTCAATACGCCTATCTGACTAATTAGTGTAAAAAGGGTCCCGTTTTCCCGTTTGCACGGATTTACTCCAGTGGAGATGAGGAGTTGTAGAATAAGAGGAGGTCATGTTACTAATAGAAAACAGAAGTGCTCATAACCTGATGTCTAATGCATGTGCTATTAAAGGACGCATATAAAACTCAAGAAATGATCTAGGTGACAGAGCCCAGCACATTAGTCATGAAGCAGATCACAAAAGGGAACTAAGACATACCACGATAAATATGTCTGAATTTCCAAGTTTGTCCATGTAAATCTTTAGCTACTAGCTCTTGGGCAGGAGGTTGCATAGAAAAATCCTGTCAATCATCTTCCAAGTAAGCAAGGGAATGAGATGGGAGCCGGGGAGGGGGTAAAAAACGCAATAATGATGAACTAAAATTCAAAACCAACAAAACAAACTTCATAGGAATAACTAGTAGTCACCAGAGGTGGAAAGATCTTCTCAGCAGCTCGACGAGGTACAAAGAATCCACCATGAGTACTTGTGTCACTAGCCGTTAGAGTCTTGCAGAAAAACTCTGCAGGCTGCCTGCATTGTTTGAGACCAATCTCCGAAGCTAGCAACGCGTCCCTGTCAATCTGTAGGACCGATATTTATAGTGCATCATTACAATATAAGAAATTATTACAAGAACAAGATCGTATAGATAATAGAATTGAAATCCTATAAGAATATCCGACTCACCTTATTAATTGGTTGAAGCGCCATCTGTGCATAAACCTCATCAGTTTCTGGATCAACCTAATATGACAATGCAATAATTAAAACATTAAGCAACATCATGTGCAAACAAAATAAAAAGGAGAGCCCCAATATACTAGGCTCCGGTGACATGGAGAGCCTTACCCATATGTTGCAGAAAGGCTGTCATTGTAGTTTAAATCTGTAATTTTTAAGTCACAATAGTACAATCTTATGTTGCGCCAAACCCATTCCCTTCATACGTTAAGAGTATTTTATACTTAAGATTCCCACTTAATGAACTCAGTCCAGAAATTTGGGACTATGCCAGAGAAAGAGAAACAGAGAAGAATGTCATGCTAATATGCCCAAGTGAATCATCCTAAATACTCTGAGGGATCAACAATTTTGCAGCCAGGGGATTCAGGGATGAAGACTTTCTCCAGAGCCGTCATAAAAAAAAAAAAAGCCATTATCATGACACAGCTCCCATATGTACTCGATTGGAGGAAATCCATCACATGGCTGTTATCAAATTTTGGGGGAAAGATTCAGAACACGGAATTACACCAAAATTTTGTATCCTCACTGCTATTTCTAACAGTGAGTATTTTTTCTTGACAGTTTTAACGGATAGAATGATGATAACAATTAAGATGTGTTAGACCCATCATACAGATAATCTTAACCCTTTAAATTGCCGTGAGTATGATGGAGGATAAAAAATGAGAGGAATCTAACCGCTCCCCAAAGAGTATAGTGCAACTATACTAGTAAGAGGAACTATGGAGGGTGACATACATGTAATGTGACATTATGGAGCATGCAAATTAGCTTGGAAGGAAGGTTTGGATAGCTGGGGATGCCATTGGTCTCCTTTTGCATAGTCGCTGCCACCTGGGTTAATGGAAACATCGTAGAAATTCTTATCAATCACAGAGTAGGAGCCTTTAATCCTATCGCAGTATAGAAGGAATGGCATACTTGTTCACTGTGACCTTGGGGAAAGTAAACAACAAGACTTCCATCAGGAGGCACTGAAACCAATGGCCCGGCACAGGCATGCCATAACTCTGAATGGATGGCCTTACCTTCTCCTGGTATCATACAGAAGACAGAAATTATCACCACTTATAATTAATCAAATTCAAAATCAACACAAATACTGCTAAGTAAAGATTGATCTATGAAATTCGAACTAAGATAGAACATGTAATCACTTTCACAATACTATAAGTTTGTCTACAAACAAAGCTGTGGACAAACATAAGCACAATGAGATGAGTTCACAGTATGATGAAACGAAAAATGTATACAGAAATACAAGAAGATAAACCAAACCTTCTCCTGAGTTGGCCATGTAACCGTTTGATGGAACCTTCATGGCTTCAATCTCTAGCGAAAATAATTCGAATAACTAAATAATCAGCTCCGTTCCAGTGACTGCCAGCCTGTATGAACTACACCTGACAAAGCCCTCCACTAAATCAATAATTGCAGATGTAACTCTCTCTCCCTCTCTCTCTCTCTCTCTCCCTCTCTCTCTTGCTCTCTCTTTCTCTCTCTCTCTCTCTCTAAAAGGTAACAGCTACGCTTCACTTATTAACTACTGCGTTCTCCTTCGATAGGCACTCAAAAACCTGCTTAGAACTACCAGTAGAACCGATAAAAGTCGCCGCAAATGCAATGAATTGTGGATATTCGAGCAAACTTTCTGTCACCTTACCGGCTATTCCTGATCAAATGTCCTCCGCCTTCAATTTCGCCAGCTGGGTCAAGCTTTTGTCTTCCATGAATTTTTTTTCCACCTCCAAGAAAAGTCTTACAGTTTGAACGCAATGATACAAACAAAAATGGAGGTTGAGTTAGACAAATTGAGAAGCTAACTCTACTTCTTCCAGGAATTACGGAGATCGGCGGTCTCCTTGTCCAGTGTAATTGAAGTAATTAATCAGACATTTGGCATCTAGCTTCAATTTCAGCATTAATTAGCAACCTCGCGAAAATTCGAAATCCAGGATGTAACCTCACAAATTTGCCAAAAAATGTGGAGCCTGAAACAATACCGCCAACAATTTCAACCATGAGCTTTCAAATCTTATGAAAAATTGAAAATACAACGGTCAAGACAACCACCGGCGAGGGACATTTACCGTCGACAGTAGTCGCCGGGAAATCCAGGCAGCCAAGATTGAGTTGTAAAGAATAGTTAAATTCATAGACAGAGGGAGAGTGCCTATGACGACCGAGAGAAGATTTGTGAGGACGGAGTGGAAGAGAGAATCGGCGCCGGAGATCAGAAGGTCGGCAAAGGAAGGCAGCTTTTAAGGAGGGAGGCCGACAAGATATAGACCGGTGAAGTATTATTTTACCTAAGCGTGTTTCTGTCATTATGCTCTCCGCTAACGGAAAGGAGATGCATTCTCGATAATTATATATTTATTTATTATATTTTTTGAGAAAAAAAAAACTAAAAGGAGAGATTTGAATATCTAAATAATTTTTTTAAATTTTTTTATTTTTTATTTTTATTAATAAATTAAATATTTAATAAATATTAATATTAGTTTTTAAAAAATATTTTTATTTAATATTTTTACTATTAAATTTTTATAATATAGGAAAAAATTACAGATATAAAATTATATTTTTTATTGAAAAATGCATCCTACCATTATTATTATTATTATTATTATTATTATTATTATTATTATTAACATCAGCATAATAAAAAATAAAATATCCTTAAAGTCCCATTTGGACGACAGAATTGGGCTCTAAAATTTAAATTTTGAATTAAAATTTTATATTTAATTTTAATTTAATTGTTTAGCATCAAATACAATTAAAGTTCTTGTTTTATATTTTAAATGTTTATAATTGAAAATTAACATGGGATATTTTTTTTGTAACTTTATTGGTTAAATAAAAAATTATAATTTAAAAGTTTAATATTATTTATTAATTAGTTGTGATAAAATTAAATAACATAAAATCAATTGAATAAAATATTTTTAGCTTATTTTTTAAAAAAATTAAATAAAAATTTTACTTAAAAACTTAAATATTAGTATTTTAACAAAGAAAATTATCTAAAAATATTTTAAAATAATATATAGTTATATAATATTATATATATATATAAAAATAATATATCTTTAAAAAATTTATTATATCACATTTTATACATTAAAAATTTAAAATTTATATTAAAATACTCATTAAAAATTAATTGTACCTTTTTTTTCTCTTAAAAATTAAGTTTTTTTCTATAATCTAAATAATAAAAGTAAAATTTTATATAATTTTAAACCTGATAAAATTAATATTAAAATTATATATTTTTTTTAATTAATATATTATAAATAAATTCTAAAATTACATAGCCACTCACCAAGCATTCATGACAGACGTACTGGCTGTGGGGAGACGTTGACTTGATTTGATATCATGGTCGGAAGATGCTGCTGATGGTGATGTTGATAGCAAAGCCACAACGGTCTCCGTCGAGTTAATTCAAATAAATTTACCTTTGAAAAATAATTTTATTACCTTTGTAAATAATATTTTATTTACTTATAAATTTTAAAAAATTAAATTAAATTTTGAAGTTATATTTTATAAAAAAGGTGTATTTTAAATAAAAAATAATTATTTTAATATAATTTTCAAAAAAGAAAAAGTTGCACAAATGGGTATTTTCCTACAAGAATTTAAACTTAGGCATGAATTATTTAAAAATAATTGATAGACTTAATTAAATGTCTATATAGACTCATTTTTATCAAAAAATTTATTAATAGACTTATTAAATAGCTCATATTTATATTTTTTATGAGTTTTACTTAATAAAAATAAAAAATATAATTTATTTCATAAATCTATTTCAGAGTATAAAATTTGAGAAATAATTAGACTACTGTAAATTTATTATTTACTGCCAAACTTACATCACATAAAAACTAAATTTTTACAATTTGAATTCTTAATTATCATGTTTAATGTGACTTATATTTAAAATTTTAAAAAAAATTAATTAATACTTAATTTGTGAATAAATGAAACATTAACTATTAGCATCCCAAATTTGCACATCAAAACTAGATTGATACGAAATTTGAAGAAAGTCTAATTTTCTCATTTTTAACTTGAATCATTCATTGATTCTCCATTATTTATAAATAAAATCTATAAAAGAAATAGTATGAATATTTTATTATTTCAAAAACGGTTTCCCTTTCCCTGTTCCCAACAGGGAATCTTTATAACGATATCTTTTCAATCGGAACGCCTGATCAGATCATACAGTTTAAAAATCAGCTTTGATTCGTTACGACCAATTTGATCTGTTATGATTAGTTACCAGGAACAGTTCTTCCCACGTATCTGCTAAACCGCAGTAGTTTCTTATTTTCAAACAATTCTATGACCCAATGGGCCTTCTTCAGTAGATCTTTCTTTCATGTTAAATCAATAATCTATATATTATTGTACCCATCGATATTATATAATGACAAATTTATACTTGTGCCAATATTTTTTTTATTTTAATAGATAATCTAAGTTTAACTTTTAATTTAAATTATTTATATATAAGTAAATTAATGTTTAATATAAACTTAATTTAGTAGTTTTTTTTTAATTGGGTTTGAATTAAAAAATATAAATAAT
>JAOVVI020004787.1:0-17240 GCA_028571085.2 Nepenthes alata
ATATTAATTAAAAGATCATATTTGTTATTTTTAATATTAATAAATATAATGGTCTTTCAAATGTGTGAATATAATTCACATTAATTTAATAATTTATGTAACAATATAATATAAGTTAAATAAATATTTAAAAATATAAATAAATTTGGTAACGATGGATAAACTTTAAAAATAATATTTTTATAATTAAATATTTATAAAATATTTATAGATAAGTAGGATTTAAAAATTATAAAAAAAACTTTACTTTACAGCAATTGAAAATTTTTAAAAATATTTTTTTCATATCAATAACGCGTGAAGAACATGACGGCAATAATTCTCCTCCGTGTCCTTTCGATTGCTCGCTCTATCGGAAGTCTGACGATTTTAGTCAGGCCTCAGAGAGAAGGGGAGCAGGAGCGGTGAAGATCTGATTTTGTTCTTCGACTTCTTTTCTCCATCTCTATCATCTCTACGATCGGTTTATCCTTCGGTGGCCAGTCACCATGAACGAGAAGGCCAACGTCTCTAAAGAGCTAAATGCCAAGCACCGAAAGGTCTGTCTGGGTGGCCTTCTCTCACTATGGAGTTATATTCTTAGACATAATTGTCGATTTAATTATATTTGTTGTTTTGTTAATTTATGCATTTGAATCTGATCTGCATGTTATGGATATGAACTTGTCCTTATTTACTCCGCTTGCTGAATTATTGATTGATTGATTCAGGATGATGGTCATTTTTGTATACCATTCGGGCTCTATTTGTTACTTATGTGTATCATCGATTTGTTTTTACTTCTCAATTTTGTTTGTCTAGTGTTTATGGCGTTCATCCAAGAAATAAGGTTTCTTTTGAAAATATGCTATTATTTCAATTTGTCTGGGAGGCGATTGCTTGATGTTTTAGGTTGATGTACGATGTAATCTTATTTGGTTTGGTCTTATTTGTTTAAAATGGTAGACGCTTCAAATCATGGATAAAGCTTCATGCCTTTTAGTCATTATGCTATGCAATCATTGATTTTATAAAGCACTGTTTAGCCAGTTGCTTACATCTATTGGAAGTGGTCTTCGGTTTTTTTTTTAATTATTTATTATTATTTACTATTATTTTTATGACAAAAGGAGAATGGGCTTGTGGGGAAACTTCAAAAAATTCATTTTTCCCTCAAATGGATTTGGAAATTCGGCATCTCTAGCATATCCATGACTGTGTGATGCCTTTTTAACCTGGGATTTTTGGGGGGTGGGGGTGGAGGGAATGGTGTATTTAGGTTATCAGGAAAATATGTGTTGAGTGGGGGGTGGTCTCACAGCAGATTTTTTTTTTTTTTTGGGGGAGGAGGGTGGTTAATATGTTATGCATATAGCTTGATTAATATGTGGATGAATACATTTTTGCTGAAGAATTATGGAGTACGTGTAACAAAAAAATTGGTAATATGCATTTTTTAAATGGGGCCACTTCTCCAGACAGACTGATGTTCAATGTGATATGTTTGTTTTTGGAATTAAGAAAACTGTATTACGAAGGATTAAATTCTTCTGAGTATGTTGGGATGGAATTTCATTTTACACTGGTAATATTATCTTTGCATGCAAATTGGTAAGTAATCATGTTAAATATCATAGGTCCGAGTATCTGTCAACACTTCTTCATTCTCAGCTTGTTTTAAGCTCCTATTGGACATGATTTACATTCTTGAGCGTGCAAACATTGCCTACTTTGCATGCCTAACAGTATCATGCAATGACCTTATCTTGTAGAATCAAAGTTGCAGAGGCCGAATTTTAATTGCTGAGCCTTCATTTGAGATCAGATGCCTGAAGTTTAATAAAACTAAAATTACTTTTTTTTTCATACTATATTTCATATGCATTGTCAATTAGGGTGTCTGAGAGAAACATTCCTCCTCTTTTTCCTCACTCTTGCCTTTTCTTTTCTTGACAGTAACCAACTTGTTTCAATTATTTGGAACTAAAGACCAAACATGATTACGACTGTGTTATTGTGAATATACACACTGTGATCCCTCATCCATTCTTTCCCCCACCTCCCAATATATCTACAAAATAATGCATGAGTCTCCATTTTTTATTATCATTGAGCTCTTAGACCTTCATTTTAGTCATAGTCTTGGTTGCAGCTAAGACCTTATTGTTGTTTTACTCTTTTAGGGATTATAATTTATCTTTGGCCTCTTTTGTCTCCAAAGGAATTTTGATGAGAGGAAATACTGTCTGTAGTCTTAATTGTACTTAAATTAGGCGTTAACTTCATGTGGTGACAAACCATGCCAATATATTGGGTGTAATGGGTTCAAAGCTACATTACTAAGTGAGCCCCCAAAAATTATGAAATCTTTATATAGTACATTATGATATTTGGGTGTATAGTGAAACAAAACTAAGTAGAAGATAAAAAGTTTTTTTTATCACCCTTTTTCCCATGAAAAGAAGAGAATTAAAGGGTGTCAATTGCACAGTGAATGGGGTTTCTTACATTGCAGACTATAGGGAGGGATAGATGTACAATGATGTATCCTAGTATTGCAAAGAGGTTATTTATATGGTTTGAATCCATGGTTCTCAACTCTCAATGGATCAACCTTATAGTTGTGTGAAGGCTCAACTTTGGATAAAAAGAGATGAAAAGAAATGGTAAAATATTACTACTTTCCTTGAATGGTGTTGAATGCTTTGGCTTTTTCCTTTGCAAATGTGTCTTGCTACATTTATTTTTTTGGGGGAGGGGGGGGGGAGATTGTCACTATTTTCTGTTTGTATGTCTTTATATACGTTGCTGTTGTTGAAATATATCGGAAGCTTCTTTGTTGCCGTATAAGGTGTGAATATAGAGTGGGTTATGTATCGTAAATTCTTGTTGGAATATTTTCTGCCAAAGTAATTCTAAAAAATTATAGGTTGACTTTTTTAATGGCAATACCTTGATAAGCTGGGTGAACCATGGACTCCTATGTAGTCTGGAAAACTGTGGTCTGAATAAAAGCAGGTAACTTTCTAAGTTGGTTGTCGTTGTGTCAGATCTTTTATGTGAAAGGTGCCTTAAGCATGCAGCTGGTACTGTAGTGCCAATAACTCAATGAAAAAAATGAACATACATAGATTGTGATGCAACACCATTGCATTTAAGTGGTTTTTCAATTTAGAGTACTCGGTTAGGAATTATTTCTACTTTCTAGTACTTTGAAAACTTTCAGCTGATTCAGTTGTGGTTTAAAATTGTTGTCTATGTTAACCTGCAGATTTTGGAAGGTCTTCTTAAGTTGCCAGAGAACAGGGAATGTGCTGACTGTAAAGCAAAGTAGGTTTATTGGGAAATGATCCCCATGTAAATTGCGCTTAATGTACTTAATTCTGTTACAGAAGTAGAAGTGGAAAACCTTTAGACCCTTTCTACATGCCAGAGTATTCTGGTCAAGTTATCCCTTTTTAATGTTAATTGCTAACAGTGAGATGTTGGACTTGCAGAGGTCCAAGATGGTCGAGTGTGAATTTAGGCATCTTTATATGCATGCAGTGTTCTGGGATCCACCGAAGTCTTGGGGTGCATATATCGAAGGTATATCTTAGGTATTTCACATAGGATATTTTTGTACATTGGATGTGATTAAATTACTGTCAGATGGATGCCTGTATGTTAGCTGTAACAAATCTTTTCAGTGCTTATGCAGTCATATGCAATGAGAATACTGATAACATTCCCCAAAATTCATTTTTGGGTGGTAATATGGGGAATTGAGCTCACTTTTTTTTCTTCCCCTCATTTATTGTTTTTGTTGTCATTTCCTGCTAGGCATTCCTAATTTATTGTGTCATGCTCATGTTCATATTCAAATAGTCCAGAGATTTACTTCAAACTCGATCATTTGAAAGGGTTGGAGTTTGGGGTAGTGCCCGATTATTCTATGTAGCCAAATTCATTGTAGTTTGTTGTTATGGTAAATGATTGGCTATGGACGGTTGTAGTTGGTTGATACAGCTATCTTGTAGGTACAATGAATTGAATTTTTCTTTGAATATCTACCACTCAACAGTAGCCCAGGATGATTATCATTGTTTTTATTAAATTTAAACTAGCATTTTTTTTTATTTCATAAACTCTGAGATAGAACAATGATTAACTACTATGTCTTGGTTTTCATATTTGCTGTCTTTGTGCAACCTGCTGACAGAATTTTATCAATTCCATAAAAATGTGGAAGCTTTAATAATAGGCTACTATGTGCAATGTCAAAACATTGGCTCTCGGAAAATATCCTGCATAATGCTCTGATGCAGGGGTATTCTATCGAAGGTGCATTAATTTCTGTTACAGTAAGAAAACATGCTTAAACCCTGTTCACTGACGACATATTCCATCAATTCCTTTTTCTTAGTACTGGGATTAATCTGTCTCATTAAGTCGCATGTGAAGTGCTTTCTTATGTTTGGCCTTCCGATTTGCAGATCCTTAAAAATAGCTTTTCTTATTTCAAAGAGGATTAATATTAGAGATGAGTATATAGTTATTACCAGATCTGTCTTAAAGGGATGGCAGGGGAGATATTATGAGCAATTCTGATGTGTGGGACATTACCTTCAACATTCTTCATCATTTTGAGCTTTACTATGTAAAATACAAAGTCAAAAGAAATGGTTTAGGTTTTGTGTTGCTGAAATGGAGAAAGAGAAATATGAAAGCCATTGTTAAGAGCATATTATTCTCTCATTCCTAGTTATCCAGAAATTTGGAACTAATGGAAAATTGCTTTGTATAGTTAACAACTCCCGAAGCTTGGCTAGCATTCTCTTTGCAGCATGGAGTATAATTCTATTTGGGCCTTTATATAACAATTTCTTCACTTTCCTTTTTATCCTTATTTGTCTTTTAAGTTTTTCATCATATCGAATTTCTTCATTTGGTTAAACTTCTAAACTTAGTTGAATTTAAAATTATTCCATGCTTCATATCCACTGCAACCTTTAATGGTTAAGCTATTATGTTGAAAGAAATGTCCGCATTTATCTAGGTTCAACATTATAATGTAGGGGGGAAAGCATAATACATATAACTCTTCCAAACCCCATGACCTGGGAGCCTCATTCATTGGATTGCCCTTTTTAATCAAGGTGCAACACTGCAACTCATAAGTTTGGAGCCACCTTTTGATACCAATCATACTCTGCACAAAGTTTTGTCCGACAACATGAGTTACAACTGCTTGATCACTTGTGTTAATGCAAACATTGGATTACACTTTTCAATTTCATTCCCTTTATTTTTCTCCTTGGTAGGCACTTTGCTATTTCATTTTGTTAAGAGTAGTCTCTGATCTGTTTAATGTTCTGCACCTTGAGTTTATAAGTTGGAATTTCAGATTTTCTCAAGCTATATATCCTCAAATATTGTGGTCTGTGCATGTGACCAGTATATGATTCTCTTGATTCTACCCTATTCCTCAACAATCTTAAGGACTGTCAAAAGTTCCAAGAAAATGTGGTTTCCCTTCAACGAAGACAGTTTGATACCCGTATCTTTTCCTATCTTAAATGAGTGATTCTGAAATTTAGCCTTATATTGAATGCCTGAGAAGGGAGGCTCTCATGCTTCAGTGGATAAAATACCAGTCTATCGCTCTTAATGTTGGGAGTGGCCTTTCAAGGCAGTCAAGGTGCGGGCCAAGAAAACTTAAAGTGAATAGAATTGTAAACTAAACAACTCTATCACTACACCTATGTTTGCTAGATACACCTGGTATGTTTACCTTTATGCTGCAAACACGCCCCTTTATCGAGCCGGAAACTTCTGATCTACTTTTGTCAGGTTGTTTGCTTGCTTCACAACTTGAGCAATTGGTCATGTACTGTCCTGTCTTGAAGAATTTTGAATAGAACTAATGAATATATCTTTGTAGGATCTTAACTCTAACTCCTAAAGTAAGGTCTTATTTCCCCTGCGGAACCAAATTTTTTATTCTAATCCTAATATTTTGGTGTCACAGAGTATACTTTATAGGAGTTATGAATAAATAATATAACATTCTATAAGACTTGCATATTCTTTCGTTGTTCTAGTTTAATTTCTTCAAAAAGTTTGAAGATATGTAGGTCGGTACAATTGGGGTTATCACAATATTAGGATTTTAAGATATACCACACTAATCTGGATTTTTTCAATTGTTCCTGATCCATGGAAAAGAGTAGCATTTCTGTTGCTAAATTTTTGCAAGGAAATATGTTTACCCTGTTTAACTGGTGTAGGTAACTCCTATATCATTCTTTACCTTTTCCTTTTAATCTTGCTGTTGCAGCAGTTATATTTGTCTACATTGAACTTGGTCTAGCACTGCAGATTTGACCTTGAAAACCTTCTTACTTTCATATTCTCTCACAAATTAATTTTAATGCATGTTGTTGGAGGAAGGTTATCAAAGTTGGAAGAATGACAGGGAAAGAGTCTTGGATAGAATGTAAATTAGGGAAAGGACTGTGACTTTTTTTCTGTTATATGTTATTTAATGAGCCCTGGTTAGTTTAATTTATTTTTTAACATAGGTTTTCTCCACTTTACTGACGGTGTTTTGGTCTTTATTTTCCTTTTCTTTGTTGGGTGAGGCTTTGATTTTTACTGGGCAAATTAATATCATATATGCATGCTGGTTTTTCATTGAATGGTTTGGCATTCTGTGATGTTCATCTGGAGGTCTTAGTGTGTATTTGACTTATTAATAGAAAGAAAAAAAGTACATAGAAAAAGGAAAATAGAAATTAAAACTTTCTGTTAATATCTTTTGCCCCTCCTTCCACCCTGCACAAGGATTCCTTTATATCATACGATACTTTGATACAGGTTAGGTCAGCTACGCTCGACACTTGGCTTCCAGAGCAGGTTGCATTCAT
Organism: Nepenthes alata; assembly: GCA_028571085.2. NCBI lineage: Eukaryota > Viridiplantae > Streptophyta > Magnoliopsida > Caryophyllales > Nepenthaceae > Nepenthes > Nepenthes alata. The sequence continues at coordinate 6,888 of JAOVVI020004787.1, forward strand.
CCAAGGTAAGGTTTAACTAGCTGATGGTCTTCTAGTTCTCATCATTGTTTATTTGCTAGCAGAACTAGTGTATTGTCATTGAGTTTGATCTCCTAGCAAACACAGCAATGGGAAATTCAAGGGCCAATAGTTACTGGGAAGCAGAATTGCCACCAAATTACGACAGAGTTGGAATTGAGAACTTCATTCGTGCAAAGTATGTAGTTGGTTTATATAATTCTAATAAGTAGCGATTTTTTGCATGTTTCCTATTCCGGTGTGACTTTCTATATATCCTTTTTTGCTTTTTTTAGCTTTGACTCCCAGAAATTTGACTGTCACGTTAGTGCTGGGGATAAACATTACTTACTGCTTGTTCTCTGTGTGATTGTCAGGTATGAGGAAAAGAGATGGGTTCCAAAAGATGGAAAACCAGACTCATCTTCTAAAGGACAGGAAGAAAAGATGGAGATGAATAGGAATGGACGGTTTAACAAATTTTTAAATGCATCTGAGGAGAGGGAAAATGTAATTGCACCTAGTTCAGTTATTCCTATGCCTCCTAGAGGGGCTGAACAGGTATATATCATTATTCTACGGCTTGGTACTGGTAATTGTTTTCCATCTTTATCATTCTGGTCTTAGTATTTTTTTCTTTAAAACCTGGTTAATGAGTTCTTGATTAATAGATTTAATCATAAGTGATTCCTTGTTAGTATTTTGGGTTTAATTGCAACAAGTTTTTTGTTTTTTGTTTAAATTTCAGTTATTTCTTCTTATTTAGGTAATCCTTTGCCTTATAATGTCATATTATGCTTTTATCATTCATTAGTCTGACAGATATTGCCTATCATCATCTAATGAATTCTATGATTAATCCCCCCCTTTTAATCTTGTTAGAAGAATTGCTATCATCACACATGCTACTGAAAAGTTGTCTGGATTTACTAGGGTTTTGGTTTCCTTTACCAAGTGTTGGCTAATTTGCTCCATGAAAATGTGTTGGGCCATGTTAGCTTCCAAATTCCATTAGTTTATTTCTGAGAAAATATGATTTTCCAGGCTTGCAAAAGCATGTCAGATCAGCCAAACTGCCGAGGGTAGTTACATGTATATTATGGTAGTAAGGAAACATTGTTAATCTATATAAGCTCATAAAAAGGATGTGCTTGGAGAGCATTCTCTGAATCTTTTTGATTTATTCGAGTTGAAGCCTTTAATGGGATGTTAAATGGCACCAGTGTATGATGTCTTAAGAAGGCAATGAAAAGTTTCTTTGTAATTTGGAATCTAAAATCATAATATCCTTTTTGAATTTAAGATTGTTTCTCTTTACATTTTGAATCTAAATTCCTAATATTGTTAGTGAATTTGAGATTGTTTCATACTTGTTCCTTTCAAGGTCTGCCATATATGATCTTTCTTGTTTAAGTATTCAATTAGTTTGGCCAAGTATTTGCATGTCGTCTAGTCCTGGTAATGGAGAAAGCTGCTTGCTGCTGTTAAATGAAGATATGTTTTAAACAGTTCTTGTACGTTCAATATGGAGGGCAGGGAAGGTAGTGTGCCCATGGTTGTTCCTTTTGGTTGTTTCACCTTTTGTTTTCCTGATCAGTGTTAATGAAATATTACTAAAATGAAGATGCCAAGATGGCATCCAACGATACAAAAGGAAGAGAGTAAACAAAAATCAATTAGCTAGGAAGAAGATGGATAGTGTCCTCTTCACCAAAAAAGGTGTTGAGCCAATTGGAAGTAAGCTGAAGATTACTCCTTTCAATCTGATAAGGGTCCTGCACTCAGGTGAAGCAACCGGATTGCAGCAAGGGAAGCAAAAAGTCAACTAGCTGAGGCAAAACTTCTAGAGTCTGAGGTAGCCGTGCCGTAACAGGCAGACTCACCAAATGACACTGAGATCAGGCATTAAAAGACAACCTCTAGAGGCCGAGATAGAAAAGAACCAGAGTATTGAGTGCGAAGGCCTTACCAACTGAAGTATCGGGCCACACCAATGCAGAATCCAAGCTCAAGAACACTAGTAGCACCAAAGTACCAACGACTGAATTACCGAGGTTGATAGTGCTGGACTTGAGCCTACAATCCTTAACCAAGGAAATTGGTCAGCAGTGGCCCGGGGAAAAATGAATAGTGATGTGGTAATTCCTTCTCATTAAGGTTATTGTTGTAATCATACTGAAGGACACTGATGTAATTAGGCTTAGTGGGCACCGTTAGGGTTTCAGTGGCTATATTAGCTAGTCTAAAAACCAAATTAGGTATCAATTCTTTTATATTGAAATTTTTGCAATTGACGGCTGAAATCCTAGGATCCTTTGGGGTAATCCTTTCATCTAACCTAGAGTATGCTATGGGCATACCTGGGATGGGATAGTTTATAGTCAATTCTATGATTGTAGTTTGGAGTTGCATTGCCATCATTCCATTTCCATTGTGGTCATTGGTTTTGAATTCTATTACTAAATCACATATTCTGTTCTTCATAATATTCTGTAATTTTTGCTGTTGCTTGAGTATTTGTGAGTGGATTATAAATCAGATTTGTCTGGATTTTGCATCCAGGAAGATCGTACTAATCACATTATTAGAAGTTCTAGCGTTCTGTTTCTTTCAAATAGTCAAAATAATCACCAGAATAATACATATCGTAGCACAAGTCTTCATCTACTTTAGATAAACCATTCCCATTCTAGGATTGCATCTGGAACAGAACCGGTTTGAACTTAACTTAAGCCCATCATATGTACAACAGAAGACCAAAGCTTACTTGCAACTTGACAGAACAAAAGTAAATGATTTTGCAGATTTATGGTGACTTCTGCACTTAATCATCTATTAACCAACATGGAGTCTCTCCTTTAACATTATCCACCGTAAGAGCATTTTCCCAACCCATTTCTCATTCTAAAAAGGATACTCTGGTTGGAACTTTAGATTTCCAAATCAGTCTAAAACAAAAGCAGGATGGATCCTTTGTGACAATTGCGAATAAGAAGTTACAGGAAAAACCCTAGAATTATTCAGCTTCCACAATGGAGTAGCGTGCACAACCAGGATGAATCTTCCTGTCTGATAGAAACGAATAATGATGTAACAAATCTTGTACAGCATCCTCTTTATGATTCATTTTGATCAAATGGGGTTCCAAACTGTATTGTTGCACTCACCATGCATCTAGTCAACCACAGCAGCCGGTTTATATCTGCTGCACAAGAAAATAAAATGGGAACACATTTTAATAAAGCATGGAATGAAATATCCATCAATATATATCGGTATTGGCCCTCTAATATTGATATTTTCCAATACTGGTATAAAATTGTGGTATGTCACTATATTAGCTTATATTTTTCCTAATTCATTTTTGTTCTGCTTCGTAAAAAAAATATTGCTCGACACGTCTTGAAACTCATGTATCACCTGATACGGCTATGACTGGTACAAATATAGATTTTCATCCATGTCATATATTAAAGCTCCTCAATTAAGGCATCCATTGCTGAACCAACGTTGAATGAAACATGTTCTTTGACCAATGGCTCCAACTTCTGCATATGTCTCCAAAGGTTAATCCCATAAGCCAAGAAGGTAAAGAAAATCATCCCTTAAATCAGTACCATAAATCATTAGAATTATTTCTCTCCCGAGAGTCTCTCAACTGTAAATCTCCACATACACATGCCAAGTAGGGTATCATTAAAAATTTTGAAGTCTTTGATGTGCAAATACCCTAATTTCACGGGATTTTTCAACAGTGTCCGATCTTACAAAATGAAACTTATAAGCATACCCACAACTGCCCATAAGTCTTCATTAATCTCTCTTATTGACTGCTGAACTTGGACTAGGAAAAAGAGACATAAAATAGGTAGGAAGAGCAGCCGTATGAAAGATGAAAGTGACCCTGCCTCCATTTTAATTATATTGCTTTTTCCAAGAACCAAGCTTCGTTTCTAGCTTTGCAATAATAGATTCCAAATGGCGGCATGCTTAAGTTGCTTCAAGGGTAAACCACAATTTACGGGCTTGCTGTACAGTATGGGTAACCTAGTATACAGTAGGTTATAAGTGTCATTTTATATAAAAAATGATCATCAAGACTGATATTCATTATTAGTAAAGGGGGGCTGCGAATTCCATGAACTATGGGCTAAACCCAAATAATTAGTATGACATTCTCCCTCTTTACATCCCTAGATATAAGACAATCCATCAGCATTCCCAACTTCTCCCAGACATTTCATCCTCGTTTTAGTCAAATTAACCTTCAATCCCAAGCAAGCCTTAAAAGAAAGCAAAATATATCACAGATTCAATAAATTCTCTTCGGCAGCAGCATCGCAAAACACAAGAAGCAGCAAACAGAAGAAGAGAAACCACAAACAGCACTCCGTTCAAATTTTACAACATCAATACCAGTTAATAGACTACCATTACCCATTTTTGAATAAAATGGCTAACAACTTCCGTTACCAAAATTTTAAAAAAGGGAGAGAGGATCCCTTGGTATAATACCTGAGACGAAGCTGGACCAACCTTTCTGTCAGAAATTTAGCGGTAGATATATACCATTTAACCCATTCAATCCATCTGCCTCCAAACTTACCATTGAATAAAGAGGAAAGTTCTAGTTCACATGATTGTCAGCCTTTTCCATGTTTAATTAACAAATCAGTTCCGGATTATAAGATTTCATTTGCAATCCACATATTTATTTACCATTATAAATGCACCATGAATCATTTATCCATGAATAAAAGCATTCTGAGATTCCCACAGCAGCTTACCTACCACTTATCGCATTCTAATTGCCAACATCTTAGCTAAGAATTTATAAAAAAAAAAGCCCAGAGACCAGTCGACTACTAGTTTTAAATATTTTTGGCACCAGGTTTTTTTCAGAATTATTGTGATTAATGTTGGAGTATACTGTTAAAAAACATGCGATTTTGGTGATTTGTTTAGCTTTAGTTGCTTATGCTTAAACCTTCAAAGTGCTACATTGTTGAGATTTCGAGATACTAAAGTGCCACAATCAAAATGGCAAAAAGATAGATTAGGTGGATAGAAAAACCTACAAATATAGAGAAGGAAATATTTAATAAAAAATAATAATCTACATCCTTATCAACAATGCTTTTAAGATAATGTCATGTTATGCAAGATGAGGTGCCACAAGCCGTGGCACTCACATAATATGGTATGGGTTTCCTAACCATCAATGATAAGTGGCTTTAACACAGTGTTGGCATGATGCCTTGGGTAGTGCTGACATGGACTTTGACATTGTTAGTGTGGGCATTAACATTATTAGTGTGGGCACTGACACAAGCTGAAGGTGTTCCCCTTTGCCAACAAGAGATTTTCTCTGGCATCAAAGGGTGTGAAGCGTGTGGTGGGAACATTAAGTCTGAACTAACTTGGATCCAAGCGATTTAGTGGTTATGGAGATATGACATTGTGAAAGTTGGGATTTTGAATGTCTACTCCTGAATATCCGATAAGGTCTTGGACTGAATTACAATGTTGGACTCTCTACCACTCATAAGGTTTTTGTATTGCATGAGGTAGTAGAAAACACTCAAGCAAGCTATCAGTGATGAAGCTCTGGCTCTAGGGCATGCTGAGAGGATAGACTAAGGTCTCCACAAGTTCAGGGGCTGAAAGGGCACTATCCAGTGAGGACTGAAGGACTTTATCGTGTACATAGGTGTTGAACTAGAGGTTACTGCCAATGATATGTTTTCAGGATGTACCATCTTACATATACTCATGGGGATAACTTTCTATAACAAAAAGCCTTTTGGGTGCCTCAAGCCATTCGGGCATTCTTGGTGTGATAGGCACAAAATGGGATGACACCATGCTATGCTGGATAAGATCATGGTTGTGAGTACATTACTTGTCCAAACTTGTGGGATGTGGGTGAGAACATGTTATATGAGTAAGATGTGTTACATAAATGATGAAAATATCGGTACCGATATTGGTCACGATTATATTGTTATTAGACATATCGGATAATATGTATTGATATTAGATATGTTAAACTAGAAGTTTCTAAAAATTATAAATTAATAGGGCTTTATCTGCCAATATTTTGACTATTAATCGATATGTCGCGAATTCGTGATATATTATTGAGACTGAAATATATCGTGAGATATTCATGGTATTGAAAAATATTGGTTACATATCATTGATATTTATAATACCAATTGATATTTACACCAATGGTTACATATCAAGTTGCCTTCAAGTGTTAGGTGAACTACTTGACAAAGAGCTAGAGACCAAGTGTCAAGGATAGTGTGTTGTCTACTGAGTGGAGCAAATAGGTGGTTGTTGTGACCCTATTTATAGAAGGGAGCAAGGGAAGGTGCAAGACAATGACTTGATATGTTCTGGATGGGCTGAGTGGTGTGGTCTTGGACACCATCAAAGGATGGTTGTGTGCAAGCACTGAGTTGACAAAAGAACTTATCGATGGGGCAAGCATTGGTTCGCTGAATGAGTCTAATGCAACTAGATGCTTGATGGAGAGGTGATGAAACTCAAAGTTAAATAAAAAGACTTAGATTGACAAGTTTCATGTGGTTAAATGTTGAGGTGGAGCTTTTGGATTCTTGAGTGAGTTTAGTTAACATTTGACTTAGAGAAGTTTTGGCATTGCATTGCATTGTCAACTTTCTATTTTGGACTTGAACCATGGTGCATATATTTTCTCCCAATATGTCCATTAAACTGAATGGTTTTTTTCTTCACCCTTGCACCAATTGTCAATGCCCTATGAGACTTGATTAAATCACAACAACAACAATAATAAAGTCTCACATCTCCTTCATGACGGCATCTATTTGAATCCTCTTCTTTAGCAATCGGCTTAGTATTAGGAATCATTCTCCGAAAGAAGAAGCAATTCTAAATCCTTGTTCATTACCAAACCCAGCTTCTAGTTGACGTAGTCACCCAATGAAAAGGCAAAAAGAGATAGGAGTGCCAAAATATGATATTGGCAACATAATCTAATGTTTTCTTCTGCACTCTGTAGTTCTTCCTCTTTTGGAATTCGTTCCAGCTTTCAATTTCAACCAGAGGTTTTAGGTCCTGAGACAATAATCTGTGTTGATACATGTGGTTTATGAACAGGCTGTTGCTGTCCCAAGACCTCAACATGATCTTCAGGAATCGGAAAGAACCAGGGTGCAGGCAGAATCAACGAAGCAGGTGGCTGAAACATCTTCAGCGGCTTCTCCTCCCAAAGTTGATTATGCCACTGATCTTTTCAACATGCTTTCCACGGATGATGCGGGTGAAAATTCCTCTGATAATGTTAATAATGATGAAAATGCGTGGGCAGGATTCCAGTGTATGTATTATTATCTGCAAATTCTCCTCTCTTCTGCACCTTTTTTAAATTGTCATCAGATTTAATGCACCATTTTTGTTTTCCATTTTACTGATAATCCAACATTTTCTGGGCATGTCTCTATGTTAACTTTGAAACTCTCAGCTGCTGGACAACCAACAGCACCAGAGAAAACTGATCTAACAAAAACAGTAGAAAGTAGTAAACAGTCAGCATCTGGAATTGAGGATTTGTTCGTTGGTTCATCTTCATTCACATCTTCAGCCCCAGAGAAACTGCAAAAAGATGTAAAATCTGACATTATGAGTCTCTTTGAGAAGGTTTGTACCTTAGGAATGTGATTTGCAGTTGGTGTGTGTCTTTTCTTTCTTCTTTCTCTCTCTTTTCAGACCTGTCGTCATCTTTCAGGATTATTTTTCACCTGTGCATTTGTTGAAGAGTCTCTTTGCATTGCATGGGTAAGGCCATGCGTCTATGATCCTCCTTAGAGCGCTTAATGCAGAAAGGCTCATGTACCAGGCCACCCTTTTTAAGCATGTTCAAGGAGTAGTCTAATACTCTAATGCAACTTTCTTTTCTTCTCTCTCTCTCTCTGTCTCTCTCTTTTTGTGTGGGTAGTAAGTACTAATGCAAGTTTCATAGAGGATACTTCTGTTATTTCTTTTGTTGTTTTCCTATTGTCATCTTCTAACGATTACCAAGTACTGGTTTCCCTTCATTTTAGTAGTAGTTATAGTTCATCCTTGTATCACGATAAGTGCATCTATTTTGACATCATCATTCATATTTATATGTAGTTAGGTTGTGGATTTTAAAATTTTATTTTGTACTCATAAAAATATTCCTATCAGCCACAACTGTGTTAGTATTTGTTGTATCGGACGCAACACCTTTTTGTGAATCAGAACCTGGGGGGAATCGGCCAATACATCGCAATGTATTACTAATACAGTGACATCAAAAATTTGTCTAAGTATCCGAAATTTCGGTATTATGGGGTCGATACCGATATATGAATGCATGTCGGCTGATATTTCGCGTGTCTCTGAATATTTCATTCCATGGTACTCTAGTTCTTGCTCATGTTTCTGTGACTTCATATTTGTGGCTCTGGATGATGATATCGTCTTCTCCACTACAGCTGTCCTTGTTATGTATTTCTATGTTTAACACTAGGCGACGAGAATGGTATTGTTTCTGCTGTTGTTGGTAGGCTTTCATTTTCTACTGCTGGTTATCATAGGTGCCAAGTGAATATATGGTATATCATGTTTTGTTTGTTGGTGTCCTCTGCAGTCGAACATGGTGTCACCTTTTTCGGTTCATCAACAGCAACTTGTTATGTTGGCACAGCAGCAATCTTTTCTTATGGCAGCAGCAGCAGCAGCTGAATCAGCAAATGGGGCCTCAAAATCTCCTGCCAATATGCAGCAACTTGGTTTATTGAATGGTACCAACATGCCGACTTCGAACTGGCCAAATATTGGCTATCAAATTCCTGGGATGACAATGCCATTAGGTGGTCAGAATGAGCTCCAAAAATTCATGCAGGTGAGATTTTGATGCTTAAATAAAAATCCAGAAAATTACCAAAAAATTATCTTGCTCTCTCTCTCTCTCTCTCTCTCTCTCTCTCTCTCTCTGTCTTTCAACTCTGTTCTCAACCTCAATTTTAGTGGCATTATTATTAGCAATTTGGTGCACAAAACTTTTATTATGTGCAAGTGATCTTATCTTTTATTATGTAAAAAGTCATTTTCTTGACTCGGTGTGACTATTAGGTCAGACAATGGTAGCTGCACTGTTATGTCCTATGTTAAAAAAATAGGACAGATTGATCACATTTCAAGTCGTATGAGGATCTGCATATGGTGGCTAAAAACTTGATTGTTTTTTAAAAAAAAAAAAACAATCAAATGAAGGTCAATTTCTGAGTTTTTACATGATTTGGGTAAAGATTGTTTTTACTTAGAGTAGGATTGTTACTTAATAGAAGAAGAAATTAGAAAAGTAAAATAGTAAAAAAAGTAGAGAATATTTTTGACAGTATTTTCACCCAATTTAAGACTTATCATTACTTTATCTTCACTTTGTGTGGTGAATACTATGCTATTCATATTGAATATGATAAAAAGCTTAATGCTTTTCATTCTAATTGCTATCAAAATTTCAGGTGGGAAATCATCCGCCAACACAAAAATTTGGGAACCCTCCGTCATATTCACCTGCGAGGTGTGTAATAACTGTTCTATTGGGATTTTCGGCATATTACTATTTGGATTCACCATCGTCTGCCACATTATAAGTTGTCTGAAGTCCGTCTATAATGGGCCAACTATATGCTATTCTATCCAATCCATGGCAATGTCTGCATTCATTTTTGCTACCTCACTCTTAGTTTTCTTTGCCAACAAGTTTTACTTGGTGAAATTGGTTATACGGATCTATTTTTATCATTTCACTTAATTTAATACAATATCTTTTGACAGTAGAAATGATTCTAAATATTTTTTATCATCTTACTCCAATTTTTATGGGTCGATTTTTCCTTTTCTTTTTTTGTAAATATATCTTTTCTTTTTGGCACATAAATGATAATTTCAATAAGTAAAGATTGCTTCACTATGAATTAATTTCATGATGTAGCTAGTAGTTTTTATCCGGTAAGATGATCGGACAATTGCATATTTCCTAAGTTTAGGCATGTTTGATTTGATTTTCTCTCAGCTTTCACTCGATGGGCCAACCGATGCCTGCCGACGGCATCACTACCATGGAGACGAGCAAAATTCCCACGGCATCAACTGTTTCTTCCCAAACCTCGACGCATTCAGCAAAGGATTGCGACTTCTCATCGTTAACACAAGGATTATTCTCCAAACGCTGAAGTTCACCTTGATAGAAGCAGCTGCTGTTGTTACTGTGATACTCGGAGCCGGAGCCAGAGCCGAATATTCAACGGTTAATTTGTTTCAACGCCGACTTTT
>JAOVVI020004788.1:0-17240 GCA_028571085.2 Nepenthes alata
ATTTACTTCGCCGATCCAAGGTCCTTCATAGCGAATGACCGCCCAAGTTGCTCTTTCAGCTCCTTTATCCGAGCACTATTTCGTCCAACTATCAACATGTCATCCACATATAGGAGAAGAATGATAAAGTCATCATCAGAAAAACTCTGTACAAACACGCAGTGGTCACGAGTAGTCCGCTGGTACCCTTTGTCGGCCATGACAAACTCGAACTTCTTGTACCACTGCCGAGGAGCTTACTTCAGGCCATACAGACTTTTTCTCAAATGGTAGACAATTTTTTTCTTTCCTTCAGCCTCAAAACCTTCTGGCTGCTCCATGTAGATCTCCTCCTCAAGCTCTTCATGAAGAAATGTAGTCTGGACATTCATCTGCTACACCTCAAGGTCCTGAGCGGCAGTCAGACCCAATACCACCCGTATGGAAGACATCTTTACTACCGTAGTAAATATCTCATCAAAATCAATTCCCTTCTGTTGACCGAAACCTTTCACAACCAGTCGTGCCTTGTATCTTGGCTCCTTGGTGTTCTCATCCGTTTTCAACCGGAAGACCCATTTATTTTTCAGGGCTTTCTTCCCCTTAGGAAGTTTAACAAGGTCGAAAGTATGGTTCTCCTGAAGAGAACTCATCTCATCATTCATGGCCACCAGCCATTTCTCTTTGCTTTCGCCATTCACATCCTCTTCATAGTCTTCAGGCTCTCCGGCATCAGTAAGCATGACATATTCACTACGGGACAGACAAACGGACGGTTGTCCATTCCGAGAGGATCGTCTAACAGTAATGTCTTCGGCCGGTTGTGGGATGGCAACATCCTGGTCATCATCAGGTACCATGACCTCCTCTCCAATATCCTCGATTGCATCATGACCACAGTTTTTGCCTTCCAATGATACGGGACGGATATCATCGATACTTACTTTGTCCGTCTGCTCATCATTATAACTTTCCTTCCTACCAATATCGTCAATCATCTCATTCTCAGCGAATGTTACATCTCTAGACCGGACAAGTTTCCTTACAGCAGGATTATAAAATCTGTAGCCCAACTCATCCTCTCCATAGCCCAGAAAGATGCACTGCATCGTCTTTAGCTCCAGATTTGTCCTTTCGTCTCTTGGAACATGTACGAATGCTTTACATCCAAATACCCGTAAGTGATCATAGGACGACTCCTTGCCCATCCATATCTTCTCCGCCACTTCACCCATCAGAGGTTTGCTAGGTGACCTGTTAATAATGTAGGCTGCCGTTCGAAGTGCTTCTACTCAGAACGAAGCATGAAGCTTTGCTTCTGAAAGCATATAGCGTACTCTCTCTAAGAGTGTACGATTCATTCATTCTGCCACTCCATTCAACTGTGGAGTCTTTGGTGGTGTCCTTTGGTGCCTAATACCATGTGACCGGTAGTAGGCATCAAAAGTCCCCAAGTATTCGCAACCGTTGCCACTACGGACGGCTTTCAGCTTCTTTCCCGTCTGACGCTCGACAAGAGCATGGAACTGCTCAAAAGTACCAAGAACCTGATCCTTGGTCTTCAGTGGGTAAACCCACAGCCTTCTAGAACAGTCGTCAATGAAAGAAATAAAGTATTGGGCTCCACCAAATAACTTTTCTCTGAATGGTCCACACACGTCTGTGTAAATAAGTTCTAGGAGCTTTGCCTTTGGACCGAACGAGTCTCCATGAAATGAGACCCTACTTTACTTTCCAGCCAAACAATGAGGACACAACTTTTATCCTTCCTCCTTTACTCCAGTGATCAAGCCTTTTCTGGCCAAGTAGGACAACCCTACATCACTCATGTGGCTTAGCCTTCTGTGCCACAGGTCCATCGTCCCAGTGCTGATTATGGCGTTCACATCTCCGGCCACTGCATAGGCCTTCATCACATATAGGCCGCATGCCTTCTTTCCTCTTGCTACAACAGGAGACCCTCTTGTTAGCTTTCACTCGCCTTCACAGAAGGTGTTGTAATAACCTTCATCATCCAGGCGACCGACTGAGATGACATTTAGCCGAATGTCAGGGACATGACGCACGTCCTCCAATATCAGCTTCATACCGTTATTTGTGGCCAGTACGACATCTCCCCTGCCAACAACGGGAGATGTTCCTTCATTCCCCATCATTATTATCCCAAAATCTCCTAGAGTATAGGATGTGAATAACTGTATTCTGGACGTGACGTGTAAGGAGGCACCGGAGTCGATCACCCAACCGGATTTCTCGTCGGTCACGTTTGCCACGTCTTCTTCACTTGTGAGCAGGAGGCCGTCTGCTGTGACTACTGAGATGGATGACTTTTTCTCTGCCCGTCCACTGTCACCTTTTTCCCTTTCCGTATTTTTCCGCTTCCATTTGAAGCAATGCTTCTTAATGTGGCCTTTCTTGCCACAATGGTGTGACTCAAGGTTTTGATACCTTAATCTTGACTTGCTGCGGGTTTTTTCTTCTAGTTTTTGGCAGCGGCCTCTACTTCTTTCCCTGGATTCGGTCACCAGCACCTCAGTATGAGAGGATGATCAGGTCCCTTGTGACTGTATTGACTCGTTCATGAGCAGAGAGGCAATAACATTGTCCAACCTTAAAGTATCATTGCCAAACAGTAAGGTTGTGACAATATAATCATAGGTGGCCAGTAGAGAGGCCAATAGAACCAACGCCTTGTCCTCCTCCTTGATTTCCTCATCAATAGCAGACATTTGTGTCAATATCCGATTAAATTCGTCTAAAAATTTTTCAAAACTCCCTCCTTCCGATAACCTTAAGCCATAAAATTGCTTCTTTATATGCAGTCTGGTTGTCAAGGATTTAGACTTGTAATGGTTCTCCAACTTCTTCCGGACTTTCGTCGGATCAGTTAGGTCAAGAACTTTTTGGAGAGTGTTGTCTGCTAGGCCCAGTTTGATGGTACAGTTTGTAAGATCTCTTTTGTCTTGTCATTCATTATTGGTCAGATTTTCAGTCTTTTCGTCCTTCTTCTTCAACGCCTTCACTGTTCCTTCTCTCGTTAGAATGTTCTTCACTCTCTCTTGCCAAAAAATGAAGTTGCCATCCCCGTTGAACAGCTCAACACTGAACGACAGATTCTTTGATGATGAGGATGCCATTAAGACAGAGTATGAAACCTGTCTCTGATACCACTTGTTGGGAAAGAGGACGCCTGACTTTTTCACTCAAATAACACAGTAAGGAATATGAATGAAGAAGAACAATGAACACATGTATTTTTACGTGGAAAATCCTTTTCAATTAAGGAAAAACTACGGGATAATCTGTCTACTGAACGTGTTTCACTATGTGAGAGATTTGGGAATAAATTTCTCTAGTTACACAGTAGAGAATAAAGAGAAATTGAAGAATAGAGCAACAACAATAAACGTACTGTTGCTTACAGTTTCTCATCCCGTTACCGTTTTTCTCTCACTCTCTCTAGCACTCTGCAACTTTTTTAAAGAAAACTGTCTCACACACCACGCCTCAAGTTACAATACTTGCTTTTAATATCAAAAGCCACACACTAAAAAAATCTGGGGCAATATTTCATACTGAGAACAAAAATAAATGGCAAAATCTGTTCTTTCCAACAATATGAATATGCTATGTCTAAAAATCGCTCATGTAAAACCATATAAGATCACAAATCTCTAAAAAAATCAGCTGAGCTCGCGTTGTTCTGGGTTGCCTGGCGGGCGGCCAACCGTTGGCCGTCCGTGTTCTCTACGAGACCGGTCAACATCCTTGTTGACCGTCTGAAATTTGCCCATCTAGAATTTCTCAGTAAATCCGGTCTACTTAACCTCCATATCATTCAACATTGTTGATCGACAATGTTGACCTCCATCCGGTCAACATAGTTGACCAGAGGTTCTTTTCTTAACAAACCAGTACATTTGTGCTCCGCCTAAGTTCTCCGATCACAAGAACTTCTTCACGGGAGTGATTTCCAACACTAACTATGTGGATTGCTAGTGTAATGTAAAATTTAAAATAATTTTTCTATAAAAAAATTCACAACCGTTGAATTTATATCAAATGGCTTTACCTTGGCGGTGAGGTGCATTAGTCTCTGCCTATACTTACCTTTGAAGTTGGCAGAGTTCAGGGGGTTACATATGTTAGATTTTGGGTCACTGTTTTGTGAGTCTTACACTCATTAATAGTATTGTTGTTCACTTTTGGGAATGTTGTGGTGTTCTGTATGAGGTTTGCTGGAGTAAAATTATTTACTAAAGGTTCTAATAGAAGACTACGAGTTGGCAACATAAGTGTTAGAATTGGGAGGATTTCCAGCGGCATATTCCGAAAGGGTAAAAGCTAGCCACTTAAATGCCAGACCTAAGAGGATTTTCAGTGGTACAAAGTGAGAAGGTCATGAGCTAGCTGCTCAAGTGGCCAAATGGGATATAAAAGGCTCAATTCTGATTTTATGGCTGATCAAAGATCATTTTAATGCAAGGAGCATTGCAAGAAAGAGAGAGAAGAGAGATAATAGATAAGAATAAAATTTTTGACATTCAATCAAAATCCAATTTAAGTTATATTATTTGCCAAATACTTCTCTAGTCTTAATTTAGGATGTATTATTGATTGGTCACTCTTTTTTTGTCATATTTTCTCATTTTTGATTATTAGGTGTGTTGGAGATAATATTTTAACCAGTTATTCGTATGGGTTGTTGTGAAAGGATCTTGTTAGGGGTTATTTGTTTGTAGTAGATTTGTTTGGAGGTTATCCAATAATTTTTTTCTTAGTTGAGAGTGATTTGTCGCGTTAAATATTATTATATAACATATGTGTTTGATTATATTTTTATTCTTTGTGCTTTTACGGTATTTGGTAATTGGCAAATGATAAAGGCATTCAAGAATTTGTTTCTGCTGTGCTTGTGTCATGCATGTTCCGGGAATCTTACCAAGTAGTATATGAAAATAGGTTGTTTTAGGTGTGTAAAAACTATAATTTAATAGCATCGACGTGGAAGGGTTTGTATTTCTCTATAAAATAATTTAATGTACAAAATAATTTTATTCTTTAGTAAGAAAAAATAAAAATTTTTTAACTCGACGAGGATATGCAAAAACATTGAGCAAAAGGGATGACAAGCCAAAGAAATTTTGAAGGGAATAGTGGCAAGACATGATAGATTTTATAAATTACACGATCAAGTTATTTTTTATGGATAATACTCTTTAGGAGATAATTGGCTTGTCAGATCCAACAGAAGTTTGAATGAAATCTAAGGACCGGTACAAGTCAAAGTTCTTAATGATGAGCTTGCATGTAAAAAAACAATTTTACGGCTTTTGATTATTTGAAGAAGTTTTGAAAAACACTTAGATGAATTCAATTGGATTTTGATGTAAATATTCTCACTCAATGAGAAAATCAAGGATGAGGATAATGTATTGATTATACTGGCATCAAGACCGGCTTTGTTGCTAGTCTTATACAATCGCATTATCACTATGCTACTTTTTGGAAAGAATGCACTCAGCCTTAATAAGATTATGGCTTCCTTATGAATGAGTCTAGGCAGTAGGCTAGCGATAAGGTTTCGGAGAAGCGAATTGTTTTAGTATTAACTTGCGGTCAGGAACATGGAAGATTTAGATTGAAGCGACAAGTCAGAGATGAGCAGTAGTAGATCCAAATTTGAGGATATCGAGTACTTTTATTGTGCCAAAAAGAGCAAAATAAAATGGGATTGTTTCAATAAGAAGTAAGAGAAGGATGTAGCGAGCTACAAGAGAGGATTGATTTTGATAGTAATGATCACTTGTATTGTTATCTATAGAGATTTTTTAGTCAAAGTTTCACGGGCCAAAAGACAAGTTTGGTGATGGATAAGAACTTTCACTTCTTATACTTCTAGGGTTATGGGATATTAAAGATGTGGAATAATGTCTTATTGAGATCAGTTGGCATTAGGAATGTTAACTTTTGGACAAGCAACAAGACGAAAATCATGTTGAGTGGCATCTGACATGCATCGAAAGTGCGGAATTTGATTTAAATTGACAAGCTTAATGAGGAGGATCTTTGCACAGCTTACAATAAGGCCAATGGAAGCTCACAAAAGACTCATCGGTGGTGGTAAGGAGAAACAAGCATTTAAATTGGTATTTGATGGAGGTTTCAATTGTCAATAATAATACCAAAGTGACCAATAGATGGTTGGTCAAAGTGGTGGGAGGAGCTCAAGCAGGTGTGCAAAGGAGAGCAACCCTATTGTTGTAAAGGCACCAAAGGGGAGTGACAGTATTCCAGGTATCTCGACAAAGTGAAAGAGGGTATAGTTCATGTTTGCAAAGTTTGGCATTGAGATACCGTAGAAGGAAAGGTAGTAGTAGACGAGAGGTGACAGTGGCCCGCTGAAGAGACAAAGTTTCCCAACAAGATTATCTGGAAAAGTTTGTTTAGTTTTGGATTACTTCCTTATGAATTATATATCTATTGGAAGTGTTGTTTTTCAATTATGGAGTTATTAGAGTATTGTGTACGAGATTTACTCGAGCAAAACTATTAACTAAAGATTCCATGAGAAGGCTGCGAGCTGGTTTCTTAAGTGCCAATATTGGGAGAATTTCTAGTGGCACATCACGAGAACAGCACAAGTTGGTTGCTTAAGTATTAGGGCTAGGAGGATTTCCAGTCGTATACCACGAGAAGGCTTCAAGTTAGTAGATTAAACGGTCACATAGGTAATAAAATATCATTTTTAGATTATAGGGTAGATTAGATATCATTTCAATGTAAGGAGTGACGTAAGAAGGAGAGAAGATGAATATTTAGCATCTAATTTGGTTCATTTAAGTTTCCTTATTTACCAAACTCGTATATATTGCTCAAATCTTAGTTTTAGGACCTGTTACTATTTGGGTGCTCATTTTCTTGCTATATTTTCTCTTATTTTATTGTCAAGTATGTTAGGATTTGCATTTCAACCGGTTTATTTACATGAGTTGTTGTAAAAGAATCTCGGTGGCAGTTATTTATAACCATACACATTATAGTGGATTTGTTTAGAGATTGTCTCATAATTTTTTTTAATTAAAAATAATTATTTACGTTAAATATTGTCATATAACTTATGTATTTAATTGTATTTTTGTTCTTTGTATTTGTATGATATTTTGTGGCTAACAATTGACAAAATAATTTTGAGGTTTATTTCAACTGCACCAGCAATTGAGTATTTTTTGGGAGTCCCAATAACATGTCACCTCATGACGTAATCCTTTTGCCTCAGTTCCAAAACTATTAGATATAAATCTAACGGATTAAGTACTTTTATAAAAAAAAAAAATTTACTTCCGATTTTTTTTTTTTTTAAATAAAATATGTAGATTGTTAACCCTCAAGACTTGGCACCGAGGCAAAGGGGATGGGCCTTGGGGCTTGAGGTGCAGGCCCCTTTTCCTGTTTTGGCAGGAGTACGGTACTGCCCCTTCGGCCGAAATATACGTCAATGTGTTTGCTTCTGCAGTTGCATTTTATGCCTACTCAAATTTTGATACCCATAACAAAGCTTTTGTTATCATGTAGATAAATGCATTAGTTTTTGCCTAGAGAATTAATTATGTCTTCGTGGATTGATTACTTATTAATGGGTATAGCCTTACAGTTTATAATCAATGTGATCCCTTTTAACTTTATTCTGAAGTTGAAAACTTTCATCCCAGTTCTCTCCTATGTCATGACTAAATCTATTGAGGCTTTGCTATAATACTGCCATTTGATTGACAGATGATGCTGAATGTTGCTCAATACTAGGAGATGTTACTGACCTGATGCAAGTACTTAAATTAGGAGGTTGATGATGAGAAATTCTCTGTTGAGGACCAAACCATATTGCAATTCTCAGTTAGGGATTTTGTATGTCAAAATTCATAAGAACTAAAGAGTTTGAAGATCTAAAACTTGCCCATAGAATCGTTGCAGTGTAATATAGGGTTCGAATTTAATTATAGAAATGACAATTTATATAATATAATATAAGATCATTTAGAATATGAATATGAAATAATCTGATATTTTCATAGACTTGGGATGCCATGGATACCAAATCTTTTAGCAGTATATCAACTCTGAAGAATCTTTGATTGCTTTTGGCAATTAATTTTTAAATTTATTAGCAATGCATGCTTGGACTTGCTTGAATTTCCTGATTTGTTTCACCGTGACGGGTACTGTATCCAGGGATCATTGCTGCAGCGTCTTCCACAATGGTTGTTCTGGCTGTCATTTGCTACTTCATCCGACGCCATTCATCTTCTTCGAAAAGCTGGATGAGCGCAAAACGTCTTCTTTGTGAAGCGGCTGGCAGCTCCAGCGTTCCTCTCTATCCTTACAAAGACATTGAGAGAGCCACCAATGGATTCTCGGAGGAGCAAAAGCTGGGAACGGGGGCCTACGGCACCGTCTATGCCGGAAAAATACACAACGAGTGCGTCGCCGTAAAAAAGATCAAGCATCGAGACACTGAGAGCATCGAGCAAGTCATGAATGAGATCAAGCTCCTGTCCTCCGTCAGCCACCCTAACCTAGTCCGCCTCCTCGGCTGCTGTATAGAGAACGGCGAACAGATCCTCGTCTATGAATATATGCCAAATGGAACGCTTTCTCAGCACCTACAAAGAGAGAGGGGCAGAGGCCTTCCTTGGACCGTACGTCTCACAATCGCCGCCGAAACCGCGGAGGCCATCGCCTATCTTCACTCCGCCATGAATCCTCCGATCTACCACAGGGACATCAAATCGAGCAACATCCTCTTGGATTTCTACTACAAATCCAAAGTAGCTGATTTCGGGCTCTCGAGACTGGGAATGACGGAATGGTCTCATATCTCGACAGCACCTCAAGGGACCCCGGGCTATGTCGATCCGGAATACAATCAGAACTTCCATCTCTCCGACAAAAGCGACGTCTACAGTTTCGGTGTGGTTCTCGTGGAGATCGTCACCGGGATGAAAGCGGTCGATTTCTCTCGGGCTCATAGCGAGGTGAATTTGGCTGCACTAGCCGTTGATAGAATAGGTAAAGGCCGTGTAGACGAGATAATCGATCCATTCCTCGAGCCGCATAGGGATGCTTGGACGATTTCGTCGATTCACAAGGTCGGAGAGCTTGCGTTTAGATGCCTCGCTTATCACGGGGACATGAGGCCTTCGATGATGGAGGTTGCAGACGAGCTACAACACATCAGGATGAGCGGCTGGGCGTCATTGGATGATAACATTAACGTATTCACGGCATCGTCTTGCTCGTCCCCTTCGATTAAAAGTGAGAGGTCTCACCCACTAAGTGGCGTCGTTACATTTAACAAGGGAGCAGCGAGTGGGAGACTGATGATTGCTCCGCAAATGACATCAGATTGCTTGGTTTCCATGGAACAAGTGAAGGATAGCTCGCCTGTTTCTGTTCAAGATTCTTGGCCAAGTGAGCAGAGCTCACCTTCAACAAACAGCTTGTTGGCTAATGTAATTCACTGACCTAAGATTGGTAGATTGGAAGATTTTTGTTTTATTATTAATATATTGCTGAAATTATAAATTATTTTAAAGAATATATATTGGGAAAAAAAAAGTGATTAAATTCAAATGGGAATATAATATTTTGTTAGCCTAGAATTCATCCCGAATAAAATATTAGTAAAAATATTAGAAGTAGTATCAACTTTTCTATTTTAATTATGTTTTGAACTTTAATTTTAGCATCAATTGTACTCAATTTAGAAAAATTAGATCAAACTAATTACTTTTTAAATAGTATAATATATATAATGCCAAAAAACTTGAAGAAATGTGAAAGCTGATGGGTCCGGCAACCAGGTTCAAGGGGTCGGGCCCCACTGCAGGCCCATAATCTAACATAATTTTTTAAAAATGAAAAGTCTTACATTACTCTAGCAAGAATAATATATCTACAAGCCACGCTATAAATTCAGGCACCATTAAGTTTGGAAGAACAAGTTCGAAGAAACTCAAAAAGCTTCATAAGGCTCCAAATGGCTTCGAGAAAGGTATAGCCGTTACTAGCCAATTTCCAACGAGAGCAGACTAGCGGCCGAGAGACCCTCGGCCCTCCTTTCATCCAGGAGGCTCCTCGGCCCTCTACCTGTCCAGAGGTCCCTCGGCCACATTCAGTCATTGAGGCTTTTAGCCCTCCTTTCGTTTGGAGGCCATTGGCTTTCCGTCGTTAGGAGATCCTCAGCCCCCCTCCAGTTTCGAAGACCGTTAGCCCTCCTGCTGTCCAGAGGCTATTAACCTTCCACCAGCCTGGAGGCCTTCAGCTCTCCTCTCATCCGGAGGCCATTAGCACTCCTCTAGTCCCGGAGGTTGTCATCCCTCTCCCATCTTGGAGGCCCTTAGCGCTTCGGCCCTTCGTTAGTTAGGAGGCCTTTAGCCATCCTCCAGTTCCGGAAGCTATTAGCGCTTTGGCCCTCCGCCCTCCTCCCGCCAGCAAGCCCTTAACCCTCCGCCCGTGCAGAGGCCCCTCGGCTATCCTCCAGTCTTAGAGGCCTTCAGCCCTCCTCCAGCCAGGAGGCCCTCGGCCGTCCGCCTCGGAGTCTTGAGCCTTCCATCTCGGAGTTAAGAACTTACTGTCCAAGAGTCAACCCTCCTATCAGGTAACCAGGATGTTGACCCACCAGTGTAGTTTTGTCATTCTTCTCTCACTCACCCCTTTGCCGGGAGCACCTCTAAGCCGCCCTCTGATAGTGCATATCTAAGTCGTCCATCTGTTGGGCGCACCTCTAGGCCTCCCTCTGATGATGCATATCTAAGTTGTCCCTCTGTCAAGCATACCTCTAAGCTGCCCTTTACAAGCGTAGCTCTAAGCCGCCTCTCTGTCAGATGTACCTCTAAGTCGCCCTCCGCAAGCATACCTCTAAACTGCCCTTCGCAGATACATTTATAAGCTGCCGCTCTACCGGGTGTATCTATAAGCTGCCCTTTGCGGGCGCACCTCTATATCGTCCATCTGTTGAGCGCATATCTAAGTCGCCCTCTACCGACGCACCTCTAAGCCGCCCATTTTCCGGGCGCACCTTTGAGCTACCCATCAGCTGGCGCATTCAAACGCTCCATCCACCGCTATACGCATATATGCATTCATCACATCCTCCTAGTATCTTTCTATTTTCTGAGAAAGATTTTTGATTTGAGCGTCGGAGGATATACGATAAGAGTAATTTTTGTTGTTCTCTGACCTCCTATTTATAGTTTGTGATGTATAGGTTTCGGGTTAATAGCGACGGAGATCGAACCCTCTCCAGTTCGACCCGCAGCAAAAGAATGGAAGGCTCCTTAATTCGTATCACAATCCGAGATCCAAGGATGCATTATTGGTGCCGTCTGTGGGAACTACTAGAAAATATTTCCAACTCACATCAGCAAAACAAACATAGTCAATACTCGTGCTCCGGCCAGCACGTCGGCTGAAGATATCACATCCCATGGTGACGACCTGTCATCGGGTAGCCATGCTAATAGGTGACCGACGCTAAATATACAGGTGCCTAGCACTTAGCAAGAGCACCCTCTTCCTAACCATTTCCACTTGTCTGAAGACGCAATACTGAGGACTCCATCCTCTAACTCCAGGATGGATGGAGAAGATCAACATCTCAGGTACGAGCTATTACATTAGCTGGAGGCAAGGTCACCCATGGCAACGACCCTCGGCCGGGTAGCCATGTGGATGGACAATCGATCTCGAGCACGCAAGCACTTGCTGTCCAGCTCGGTACTCTGGACCTATTATCCCCAGATCGTCTGCACTAGTTAGAAGATGTAACACTGGGGATTTCTTAGATCAGCTTTCAATCAATTTGAGAAAGTCAGCATCCTTAGAGGATCAATTGGCCTGACGACTTCAGGACCCAAACAGCCCCCAGTACCTATCTCATCAGCCCGACAGCTTCTGTATTCGAGAGGATCCGAAGCTCAGTGGACGGAGATCGAAATCTGACAGACAGCTCAACCCGAATTCGTTCAAAGTTTAGATACAAATGCCAGCCTAGCTCTAAAATTAGTCCGGCTCCACGGTTGACAATCCAGAGTCCCATTAGTTCGACGCTGCTCCTTCCTGTTTGAGCCACGTCCCGTGCATAGGACCAGTCTGACGCTCGGGTCATGTCCAGTTGAGTCCTAGCCTGGTGCCCAGATCTAGCCCGACCACTAAACTATCCGAAGCTGAGATCGAGTCCAGCCACATCCTAGACCAGCGCCCAGAGTTAGTCCAGCCGCAACCAATTTGGAGCCTAGAATGGGCCTCGGTAGGCCTAAAATTGCCAAGGGACGGACTGTGGCGACTTGAGGCTCTAGAGGCCACGGACAACGAGCTTACTCCACTTTCTAAGACTCTACCAAGAGCAGTGTCAAGAAGCCATGAAGGAAACCTTTTCACGACGGCCTAGAATGTCACCATGTCGATGACACCTCCTCAAGTAATAATGCTAGCTAATGAGCGGCCCCAAAGTGTGCACCGGCGCCCACTTTCGGATCTCACATGTCCAATCGAATGCGTTGCATTGGGGGCTCCACCCTCCGACTCCTAAACCAACAAAGAGGACAATATCTGCAGAAGATCTGGTGGCCTGACAACCTCGAGGCCTAAGCAGTCACGAGCGACACGGCCTAGTGGCAGTTAGAAGGCAAGCCGAGCCATAAAGCGTAGGTGAAGGCCCAAAGCGGCATCATCCGCGCCGCTCCAAATGTTGCCAGGAGGCGCTGACCTCGAACCTTATAGGCTCAGTGAGGCAAACCCGACCTTTTAGAGAGTAGAGGCGACAAATGTGAGACACCAGCTAGAGCGGCCATTCCCTTGTTCATGGGCCGTCCTCGGCCTTGACGATTCTCTTGAGTAAGACGCACCATATAGCATGTCGATCCCGCTGAAACACCTCTCGTCGACTTGTTACATGGGAGCAGGCCCTGCAAAAGTTATGGAAACACTTGCAATGGGGCTCGACGTGCTCGGCCTACCACCCATTGTATTGCAGAAAATATCATCCAGTGAAGCACTGCACTGGTTCGGGTCACTCGAGGTAATATCAGTCGACAACTGAACCCGAACCACTGGCCAATAGGTTACCTACTAAGGCACTAGCGCGCAACCCAACCAATTCATGGTAAAGGACCAAATCCCACGGAGCATAGGGGCCATAAGCCAGGTCGCCTACCAAAGCGCCCCGATAATCCTTTGAAGCAGTGCATGCCAGTCGTGCGCTCGGGGCGGTGAGCCGGTCACAAGAACACCACTTACCTGCTGACGATTTCATGTCGAATTCAGGTAAGTCTTGCATACACCATACCGCTTGTTTGAATCATGTTTCCGTTAATAGGATAGTAATATTATCTGCTCATACAAGTGATTACATAACACTACATAAAATCATATGGCCTAGACTGTCCCTTAGTCTGGTGGGTTTTCACCCACTCGTAATTGAACCGTGGTCATTCAGGTGGCCGGTAAGTGGTCGAATTAAACCCTAATCATCCAGACAGCCTGTAAGCGGTCAAATTAAACTTTGATCATCTAGGCGGCCCGTAAGCCGTCGAATTAAACCCTGATCATCTAAGTGGCCCATAAGAGATCGAATTAAACCCTGGTCATCCAGGTGGCCTGTAAGCGATCAAATTAAATTTTGATCATCCAAGTGGCCCCACTCGCGGTCTAATTCCAAACCATAGGGGGTTTTTCAGCGTGCGTTCGGTGACCTCCTCCCGAAGGAGAGAGCACCATCAGTCAACGACGGTCAACGGATTAGAGCCAGACGCATGAAAGCTACGATATCCTCAAATAGGACCAAGCATTGACGGTACATGCTGGCGACCACCTAGGCTAGCAAAAACTCGATAACGATAGCCTCAAACCTTAGCCGACAACCACATCTTCTCAGTGCCATGACCTCCTCTTGGCAGGGGCGAGCGCGACCAACCAGATGCATTCGTCAAAGCCAGGAGGCTTAGACGACAACCGCATCTCCTCAAGGCCACGACTTCCCTTCACGGGAATGATCAAAATCTGACGCAAGTCATCCCTTGCAGCTCTGACACTCTACTAGAAAGCAAAGAGGCATCCTCAAAGAGGGAGTCACTGAGATCGGGATCTCAGGCTTGGCCGTGGTCACGATATTGACCCATTTGCTCACCCTAAGAGCCAAAGGATCCCCAGTTCTAGCAATTGAGCTTTCTGGGGGCTCCTCACTCTTAGTCCCATTGGCTGACGCGCTAACAATAATGCACGATAAGAAGAACCCTTCCAGGAAATGCAAGGTGTATCCTATCGCCACAGCTCAAACGATCAGCTATCTTTAGGTAAGTCACCTCTCGACCACTTGAAGCACGTCCTTACAGCGAGGAGATCTGATCTCGATCCTGAGATCTTTCCTCTGCGCACTCCTAGATCTTACCTGAGACTCGGACAGCTCACGGTCAGAACCGACGAAGGTTTCCCTTCTATCCTTAAAAAATTGACCAAGTCATATCTACACCAATGCCGAGCACCCTTTTCAGAGGCACCGATAAGAAGATCCAAGGTCGGCAAGGTGATCTGATCCTGAGTCTGAGATCTTCCCTCCGAGAGCATATTTTCTCCAGAATGCGGAGCCAAATCAAATCGCTCGTTGGATTTATTGCTGGGATTACGACCACCCCTTGAGGAGACAACATGACCAGTTTCGTTACATCATGAATATGCCAAAGGTTGAAAATTCAGACCACCCGTATGAGGGCTAGTGGTGGTTCAGCGACCATGGGCCCAAGGGGTCAGACCACACAGCAGGCCCGCAATCCAACACAATTTTTTTCAAAATGAAAAGTCCCACATTGCTCCAGCAAGAATAGTGCATCTGCAAGCCACGCTATAAATTCAGGCACCCTCAAGCTTGGAAGGACAATATCGAAGAAGTTTAAAAAGCTCCATAATGCTCCACATGTCTCGAAGAAGGGCATAGCCGTTGCTAGCCAATCTCCAACGAGAGCAGACTGGTAGCCAAGAGACCCTCGGTCCTCCACCCATCCGGAGGTCCCTTGGCCACCTCCAGTCCTTGAGGAGTTTATCCCACATCTCGTTTGAAGGCCATCGGCCCTCTGCCGCCAGGAGGCCCTCTGCCTTCCTATAGTTCCGAAGGCTGTCATCCCTCCTCTCGCTCGGAGGTCATCAGCCTTCCACCAGCCAAGAGGCCTTTAGCCCTTCTCTCATTCGGAGGCCATCAATCCTCCTCTAGTCCCGGAGGCCGTCAGCCCTCCTCCCATCCTGGAAGCCCTAAGCCGTTCGGCCTTCCGTCAACTAGGAGGCCTTCAGCTCTCCTCCCATCCGGAGGCCGTCATCCCTCCAATCCTGGGGGCCGTCAGCCCTCCGTTAGTCAGGAGGCCTTCAGCCCTTCTCTCAGCCGGAGGCCATCAACAGTCCTCTAGTCCCATAGGCCATCAGCCATCTTCTCGTGCGGAATCCATCAGCCATCTGCGAGCCAGGAGGCCATCAACGCTCCTCACGTCTAGAGACCGTTAGCCCTCCTCTAATCCCGGAGGCCGTCAACCCTCTTCTCATTCTAGTGGCCCTCAGCCCTTCGGCCCTCCGCCCGTCCAGAGGCCCCTTGGCCATCCTCCAGTCTCGGAGTCCTTTAGCCCTCCTCTCGGTTGGAGGTCATTGGCCCTCCACCGTCGGGAGACCTTCAACCCTCCTTCCGTCCGTTAGCCATCAGCCCTTCGCCAATCAGGAAGTTCTCAACCCTCTTTCCATTCGGAGGCTCTTAAGCCCTCCTCTAGTTAGAAGGCTCTCAGCCCTCCTCCTGTCCGGAGGCCCTCGACCATCAGTCCTGAAGCCATGAGCCTTCCATCCTTGAGTCAGGAGCTTGTTATCCAAGAGTCAGCTCTCCGCTTAGGTAACCAGGATGTTGACCCACCAGTGTAGTTTAGTCATTTTCTAAGTCGCCCCTCCACCGGACATACCTCTAAACCGCTCTCCACGGGCACACCTCTAAACCGCAAATTTGTTGGGCCTACCTCTAAGCCGCTCTCTGTCGGGGGCATATCTAAGCCACCCTCTGTCGGGTGCATATCTATGCCACCCTCTGCGGGTGCACCTCTATGTCGTCCCTCTAAACTGCCCTCTACTGATGTACCTCTAAACTGTCCCTCTGTCGGGCGCACCTCTAAGCCGTCTATCAGCTGACATATCCAACACTATACTCGTATATGCATTTATCGTATTTTCCTAATATCTTTCTATTCTATGAGAAAAATTTCTAATTTAAGTATCGGATGATATATGGTGGGGGCAATTCCTACCGTCCTTTGACCTCCTGTTTGTACTTTGTGGTATGTAAGTTTCAGGTTAATAGCAACGTTGACCGGACCCGCTCCAATTCGAGCTGTAGTGAAAAAATAAAAGGCTCCCTAATTTGTACAGCAAACTGAGATTCAAAGACGCATCAAAAGCAATAGTTTATTTACAAAATATCAAAATTTTCTTCAAATAGAGGAAAACTTAACGTAGGTTTCAAAAATTAGAAATACAATAAAATAAAGCAAAAACATTTCAAAATCTAAAACTAAGAGTGGGCGAGGGAGGAAGGGATTGAGCACTGTTACATCTCCATCTCATACTATTTAACTAGTTAACTACTTGTAAGGTGTAGTATCAATTGGATCGGTCCGATTGATTTAGTAAGTCCATAAATGGTAAGCTCAAAAAGAAAAAGTATTAATTGGCTCATCAAATCCAAACTCAAATAATATAGAATCCAGTCTTGACCTCATTCTAGTTAAAATAAATCGAGCTCAAACATGTGACCGAGTGGTTAGGCGATTATTAAGTGGATTGAGTTACATGTCTAAATAGTTGTATATTCCATTATCTAGCAAGTGGTTAATCTAACCAAACGGTTCATATGACCAAATAATTTGTATATTTTGCAATTAGCCTAAGAAGGATCATTGAATATAATAAACTACTTATCATTATCAATTTAATAGTTGAGTGTTAATGTGATATTTTGAATATTTTTGAGTTTATAATTTTATAAAAATAAATTATTTAATTAATTTTGATAATTATTTGATTATTTGGGTAATTTTTTTGGGTATTAAATCTTGTGATTAGGCTTAGATATTCAAACTATTAATTTGAATTAATAATTTGAGTTTGAGTGTTTCGACTATTAAATTTAGTTAGAATAATTAATGTACTTAATTGAATTAATTTAATTATAGGTTTAATTAATC
>JAOVVI020004789.1:0-17238 GCA_028571085.2 Nepenthes alata
CTCAACATGGACGGCTCGTCTACTAACTCAGGCAGTGGAGTCGGAGTGGTCCTAAGCACCCCGGATGGGTTTAAAGTGAAGTACTCGTTGAAACTTGACTTTTCAACTACCAATAATGTTGTAGAGTATTGCCATGCTAGTTGGATTACGACTAGCCAGAGAGTGCTCAGCTAAGCGCTTGACTGTCTATTGCAACTCAAATCTAGTCGTCAACCAGATCAATGGGAGCTTCAAAGCATGCAACTCACACTTGGCCTAATACTTGTCCAAGGCGAAGAGTGCCATCCAATGGTTCTACAGGCTTAACTTGATCCATGTCCCCAGGACTAAAAATTGGAAGGCCGAACAGCTCGCAAAAGCAACAGTGGCCAAAAATCTAGTGAAGTACTTGAGAAACATGCGTAAAATCTTGAACACTCCTAGAATAAAGGAATAGGAAGTGATGTAGGTCTCTGACTACGAGAACTGGATGACGCCCTATTGGAGATATCTCGTGGATAGTACATTGCTGGAGAACACAGACAAAACCAAGCGGATCAAGAAGACGGTTGGCTGGTACACTATAATCGATGGAAGATTATATCGTCGAGGATACTTGACTCCGTACCTCCGGTGCCTTACTCCTAAGGAGGTCGACTACGCATTAAGCGAAATCCACCTCAGGATTTGTGGATCGCACAATGGTGGCAAAAACATAGCATTTAAAGTTATGCGTTAAGGATATTATTGGCCAATAATAAAAAGGACGCCTTGGAATTTGTGAAAAGGTGTGACAATTGTCAACTCCATGACAATCTTCACCACCGACAGCCCACGAAGTTGAGAGCTCTTCAGTTACCTTGGCTGTTAAAGCAATGGGGCTCAAAATTCTCGGCCCATTTTTCATTGCAACTGGCCAACAAAAATTCATCATCTCGAGCATAGACTACTTCACTAAATGTGTTGAAACCGCCTCGCTAGCCAAGATCACAGAGTATAACGCTATGGAGTTCATCTGGCAGAGCACAAAAAGAAGATTTGGCGTTCCCAAGGCCATTGTAACTGACAATGGTACCCAATTCTTAGGAAAATGATTCACCAAATATTGTACCAATACGGGCATTAGATTCGTCCATACTTTGGTAGCGTATCTCCAAGCGAACAGACAGGTGGAAGTCACCAACTGGACGTTGCTGCACGGTCTGAACACAAAGTTGGAGGACGTATGAGGCTCCTGGATTGACGAATTGCCCTCCATACTATGGTTATACCATACAATGCCAAAAGAACAAAATCATGAGACGCCTTTCAGCCTCTTCTATGGAAATGAGGCTGTGATCCCGGTCGAGATTAGGATTTTAAGGCTTACAGACGAAACTTTTGACCCCTTAGGCAACTCCCAAAAAATTAGGGAACAACTAAACTTGATAGAGGATACCCGCGACGCGGCCAGAATGCGCACAGCAGCTTACCAATAACGAATTGCCCGCTATTACAATAAGAAAGTAAAAGAACGGTAATTCAAAGTTGGAGAGCTGGTCTTACGAAGCGTAGAGGCCACAGGCAAGACAGTTAATCGGAACAAGCTGTCCCCGAATTGGGAAGGCTTGTTCCTTGTCTCAACCATTCTGTGGAACGGGGTATATAAATTTCTGATCCAAAATGGCAAGTTGGTTCCACGAACGTGGAACACAGTCCACTTGAAGTGCTACTTTCAGTGAAGGGTCACGCGAGGCCCAGGTAGGTCATGTGAATGGTCATAAATCTGCTTGTAATGGTGTACATATATTAATAAAATATGCTTTCCTTCTTTGCATGTTGTTGTGTCTATTGTTTTTCTCTTTTCCATACGTATGCTTGCGTGTAGGTTGCATAAATGCGAACAACGTATACTGCCCCTAAGTCAAGCGGGACTTCACTTGTTTGCACTTAAACCTTGGTCCCATACCAAACGACACGTAAGCAGTCGAATTAAACCTTGGTTCCATACCAAGCGGCCCGTAATCGATCAAATTAAACTTTGGTCCCAAACCAAGCGGCCCGTAAGCGGTCGAACTAAACCTTGGTCCTATACTAATTGACCCATAAGCGGTCAAACTAAACCTTGGAGCCACACCAAGCGGCTCGTAAACGGTCAAATTAAACCTTGGTTCCATCCCAAGTGGTCCATTCGCGATCAAATACAAAACCTTAGGAGGCTTAAATGGCATGCGTAACAACTTCCTCAAACAGGAGATAGCGCAGTCAGTTTACAACAGTTAATAAATTGGAGCAACATATGACAGAATAAACACTCCAACGGAGGGTAGGATACCCGGAATTAAAACCTGGGCTCCACTGCTTGATACAAAAAGCACAATCCATCCGATAAAGAATAAGTTTGCATATAAGAAGATTATACAACATCACATAAACAAGAAGTTATTATGACTTGTCTTGACGGCCTCACAAAGGTGATGGGTCCCTTGGGGCACGAGGTGCAGGCCTCCGGCCACGATCGGTCAGATATTTGACTAATTCAGATTAGTGAGAGGCACATGCATTCCTCAAATCCAGAAAGCCAACTAAAAAATGGGGGTCCACCAGGAAACTATCCGTCGACTGAAGTTTATCCCAGCCTAAAACTGCTCCTCTAGGGCGGGAGCCACATCTTCAGGGTGAAGCCTTACCTCAGCTCTTCTTTGAGAGCCGCGATCTTCTCCATGGCTTGATCATATGAGTTATAAACTGCCTACAGCATGGCTTTAGACTCTGTCAGGGCTTGATCAAGATAGTTGGCTCGCGCCTGGCTCTATAGCAGCTCTCCAACTACTACATTGACACGATGCTTTGTGTCTTCAGCCACGAGATCGGCCTGAGCCTACATCATATAGGAGATCTCGTCTCCCTGTGAAGATAGGAACTCGTCTAACTCGCGAGACCTCCTTGCTGGCTGAGAAAATGAAGAAATGAGTTAACAATGTTAAATTACGAACGGTCAACTGTGCCTCTACGTGCTGAAGAAGACATACTTGACGAGAGGGGCCAGCAGACCCTTGGAGTGGGGTAGCCCTCGGGGCACCATGAGGATAGAGACGATGGAGGCCTACATGATTCCACTCCATGTCTGCATCTGCATTAGTAATTTTTTGGTCACTACTCTCAGACCGCATCCTTACATCGCTACTTTCTCTATCGGAAGAGGATTCCAGCGTAGGAGGAGCCTCTTTCTCAAAGCCAAGCAAACTCAAAATATTAATCTTATTCTCGTCAGCAATGGTAAAGGGAGAGAGGCTATGAAGCAAGGCAATGAAGTTAATCATAGGAGACGCCGTGGTTATATAGGCAACATTTTCCACAAAAAACAGCATCGTAACAAGGTTCGAAGGCTCGTACTGCTTCTGTTCTAGGTGACACATGTCCTTACCCGTTTGAACCTGCCTGCAGCACGAAAGGACGGGCGTCGTGTCACGTCCTTGAATAGCCATTCTGCGATGGTCAAAGCTCAGGTATGACTTGCCAGACCATGCGAGTACAACAAATCGACCGACTGGTTGGTAAAAAAAAGAGAAAAGAGGAAAACCGTATAAAGGCACGGCATTGATGAAACGAGCTTTTCATTAATAAAGTTCAATTTACAATTACAATGCAGAAGAACAAAATATAAAGTCTAAGCTCAGAACGCGGGACCACTAGGAGGGTGAGGCTCTCCTTTGGCGTGGGAGTAGTCCATTAAGTCCTTACGATCCACTCCACGACTGTTTAGTGGATCTAGAACGCCCACAAAGAAGTCAGGCGACACCAGGGTGACAATCCGATTGGAGATGTTGACACCCTCTAAAATTCTGGACTTCAGTAGTGCGCTCACCTCCTCTAGACTCAAGCGGACTGACATCTTAGCCTCAAGCGTGGTGACTTTTCCTCAAATTTTGACTGCCTGCTGCTCATCCCCGATGGCCCGAGCCTCCAAGCTCCCCAGCCTCTCCCTCAACTCTGCCAACTCAGTCTTGAGGGTGGCATTTTCCTCTTGAACTCTTCGGGCATGGGCGACGCTCTCGTCCCTATCTCCTTGGGCATCAGAGCAACTTAGGATCTCTGTCATCTGGAGAGTTTCCTCCTCCCTTTTCAGAATCATCTCATTTTGTTTGCGCAAGCCCTTCGAGTGCTTACCGTCAAAAACTTGCTCATCTTCTTTTTCCTTGCTAGTCCTTGTGACCCCGAGCTCTGTTATGAGAGGTCTCGTGATGGACTGACCGTGAGATAGAGTGTAGCAATTGTAGGAGCTGCCTCTGTAGAAGTCCTCTCTCCCTCTGCAGTTCCAACACCACGAGAAGGGACCTCCACTAAAGTAACTACGACGCCGCCCATGGCCTCAGGGAGCCAAGCAACAGTGAGACTGACCTCATCAATCTCCATCGGTTCCATAGGCGGCTCGAGGTCTAGCTCCCCCAGCCCTCCCGTTTTCAGCACCAACTCCACTAGCGGTACAGAATTGCTCGGTAGCGATGGCGGAACGATGAGCTCCCCGGCGGCAACTCCCTCGATGACTCCCAAGTCTAAAAAGATAGCTAGAGTCTCCACCAATAAACACTCTCTGACCCTTACCAGTCGTCCAGCCATGCGGTAATTTGGCTTGATGGAGGATGAGAAAGAAGCCACAGCTGGCGCCGCCCTTTTCTTC
This sequence comes from Nepenthes alata, assembly GCA_028571085.2. Taxonomy (NCBI): domain Eukaryota; kingdom Viridiplantae; phylum Streptophyta; class Magnoliopsida; order Caryophyllales; family Nepenthaceae; genus Nepenthes; species Nepenthes alata. The sequence goes on from JAOVVI020004789.1 coordinate 4,640, forward strand.
CTAGGGCTGATGGGAGAGTCGCCAATGGTGAGAGCCCTAACCTTCCTCTTAGGCTGCGACACCGTCGGCGGTGGAGCTTTGAACTTTTGGACTGGTAAGGGAGGACACCAGCGAGCTCTCCTAACCCTCTCCCGAGATACCAGGTGATCCCTCCTGAACTCAGAAAGGTGCTCCATCAGTACCATCAGCAGCGGCTCCACAGCCTCATCCTCCCTCTTAGTGAGCTTCTCAATAAAGTTCATGAGGACATTGCCCCATTCCCTGGATAGGGGCTAGCCATTAGAAACTCACACGAAGAAGAATCGATTTTTCTAGTTCTTAATTGACTCATAGATCGCTCCACTGATGCGCAGCTCCCTTGGAGAAAGCAAAATACAATCCTCACTCTGGGTAAATCGAAACATAACCCTCACAGCCTCCATCGTCAGTAACCATGAATGATGGAGGAGAAATATACAAAGTGAGCAGAGATAACGCACAACATTCCCATAAGGTCATGCGATGGGGATGCAAAACTCCATAAAAATGCGGAAAAGCTCCTCAGGGACTGGGAGATGTAGCCCACTTCGCAGGTAAGCCTCGTAGACAACAATGTGGCCTGCCAAAGGAGAGCAAGCCCCATTCAGCTCCCCAGGAGTCGAGAACACAATATGGGACGAGATGTTATACTGAACGTAGAGTTCCCTCACTTCACCGGAAGAAATGGCGGAGGAAAGTTCATTAACTAAAGGTGCCATGGAAGCAGAACAGAAGGGGGAGACGAAGACTTGAGATGTTTTGGAGAAGAAAAGAGCGAGGAAAGTTTGAACTACCGTGAAGCTTTTATAAGGATTGCAACCGATAAAGAGAAACAGCGCATCGAAAAGGTGTGGCAATCATAACGGACATGTGTCGATTCCGGAGAGCGAACAGTCAAGTCATATCTTCTGGAAAATTAATTGCCGGGATTACAACCACCCTACGTGGTGACACGTGGCAGAAGGTCACGATTCGCTTAGAGTGGTGGGAGTCCTGAAACGGCTCTGCAGCCCTTCAATTGCCCATCCGGCAGCATAATAGAACAACGCATCAAAGGCAACCCACTACATTCTCCGAATTCTAACGTTACAATCGGTAAATCCGATCAACGTCCACTTCTTCTCCGTTCTTTGGATTCAAACGTTGCTGTTGACGAATCTGGCCAATGTCCGCTTTTGCTTCATTCTCTAGATTCAAATGTTGTGGTCAACGAATCCAGTTAACATCCGCTCTACTCCGTGCTCCGGATACAAGCGATACTGTCAACAAATGTGGTCAATGTTTGCTTCTACTACGTTCTCCAGATTCAAGCGATACGGCCAATGAATTCTGTCAATAGTTGCTTCCACTCCGTTCTTTGAATTCAAGCATTACGGTCAGCAAATCCGGTCAACATCTGCTCCACTCCGTTCTCTTAATTCAAAAATTACACTTTCACTCCGTTCTTCGGATTCAAGCGATACGGTCAATGAATCCAATCAACATTCGCTTCCACTCCACTCACGGGATTCAAGCGATATGGTTAACGAATCGACAAACATCTACTCTATAGAGAAAAATAAAAGATAGTGAAATATGCATGGTAGCAAAAGAAGAAGACAAAAATAAGTGTAAGTTTTCTCATTAACTTCCTCTTTATAAGTTACACGGCCAACATAGGCCAATACATGATGGTACTCTAAAGAAACGTAGGAGAGTTGCGTGAGGGGTCCGCAACCCTACAAAATAGTTATCAAGATTTGAATGTGGGAAGGCTCGAACCTAGATTCAAATTTTGATAACAACCACCCCCAGGAAAAGGGGTGACCAAAGCGGCATCCAGCACAAAAAGGGGTGGCCAAAGTAGTTCAAGCTTCATGACTCGAAACGGCAGTGCCAAAGAGTACAAACCGCCTAAGTTCCAAACTAACTGTTGGGGTAACAAGTTTCCCGGCCAAGTTGAGCTCCCGTGACATCACCCTAGGCGTTGGGGAAAGACCATGCTGAGGAATATCGAAAGCTCCCCAATTTATAGCGCATACGGAAGCACTAAATGCCAAGAGGTAACAGTACTGGCAAATCTATAGATAATCAAAAGGTAAGGGAATCACGCTAAGAATGGTGGAAAGGAGAATATGAGACAAACCTGAGAAAACAACACAGTCGATCACGTCCCATCATGAACATGCTACAAATCGGAGATCCAGGCCACCAGCATTGGGGGCTAGTGATGGGGATGTCAGTAGTGGGCCGACCCAAGAGGGGTTAGTGCCCTAAAATCAATAGCGGCTCATTTATTCCTGGGATGGTCAACACTGCCGTTGACCGAAAGAACGCAGCAAATAGGTAGGAAGCGGCCTAAGTTAAATGCAACCAAGATCAAAATGAACCCGTGCGCACCTTCCCAAGCCTCAATGATCAATTGACCTAATTCTCCACACCTCCAAGAAAGGCAATCTAATTTGTAATAGAAATCTCACAGAATCAGAGCACATCTTGAAATGAAGGCTTAAAACTCAACACACGATCCTCAGAAGAGGTCCTAACGGTCACTGCGCGTGGCATCTCCATAGAAAGAAGGGAATCCTCCTTGACCGTTGCAGTTTAGAATGGCACCTACGCCCATGTTGAGGAAGGAAACGAATCCCATAAAAAGCGGGCGTCCTACCTCGCCACCTAAGGAAGGAAGCAGAAGTCCACGACTATAAATGGCCATGGAGACTCCCTTCATAGACACGTACTCTTGTAGACTCAAGCTAATAGAAGCTCTCTAAGCTCTAAAAGCATCCCAACGCTCTCTTTCTCAGTTACTAGTTCCCTGCGAACTTAGTATTCGAAGAAACTGCTCTACATGAGCATCCTCGATCAAAGCCACTCACCACGAGTGCATCTCCGACCGTCATTCTCCAATCCCAACCTTAGCAGTCACCATTGCATTCTCCGCATTTACCTTGTATAAAGACTTGAGTGTCGGAATATTTTTTGTAGGATAAAATTTTATCGTCACTTGACCTCTTGTTTGAAGTTGTGGTGTTCAGGACTCCAGGCGTGAAGGACAGCAACTGAAATCTGATGGCCTAATTCGATCAAAATTCATTTAAAGTTTGGATCTATGATGTATCAAAAAATATAATTATTAATGTGTATCTCGTATCTGGATAACCATCCGAATGGAATCGGGTTAGTCCTTTGAACCTTTTAATCCAAATCATACACATCACAATAATTAATAATAGGTCAAATGATACTGGACTTGCTTACTAGAATATTTTTTAAAATTTAAATTAAAAATATTTTCAATGAAATAAAAGATGATAAGAGGTTGAAGAATAGAGAGAAAAAATGGAGGATTTGGCTCATTAATTTTTAAGATTTATAAGTGTATACATAATAGAGTTTTGCTCTTACTATTTTTATGAGTGGTTCAAAATTGGTCCATTTATTTGAAAAAAAATTGACGTATTTATAATATTATTACCAATCAATATGTTATTCCTAGAGAGGTATGATTGCATATTAATTAATGAGTTATATTAATTAAAAATTAAATAGTCTAACCATATAACAGTTTAATTGCTTCAACCATTCATTCATCAATTCATGTAATTATTCAGAATTAATCGTTTAAATTAATTAACTGAGTGGTCATTTGGTATCTCAATTTTTTGAATTACCAATAGTTTAGTCATTAAAATATCTAATAATTTGATAAGATTATCCTCCGTTTTAGGTTTAACAACTCAATTGATTCATAATTCTCCATGAGTTTACAGTTTGTGGGCTCCACAACATCGGGTTGAACAGACCGCATCCAATATTAGTTCCCTATACTTGGAGGTTGAATTCAAATTTTAAATTTATTTGAATAAAAATTTGAGTAATGTGCTTTGAACACCACCTGAAAGCTCATTTCTAATGAAATCTTAGTCAATACATATTGGTTGTTGATCGATTTTATCAATCAAAGCATGATTATTTGCTTTATTAACAAAGATTCTTTGACTATTTGGTTACTTTTTTTTACTTCAAAATGCTTTATTTTGTGGTCCTTTTTTTGCTATAATAGGACATACTCTCTTTTTGTATTTAACTAAATTCCAAGTCTCAACAATTGGTAAAGCTTTGTTTGATTTTTAACTAAATCTCTAATCTTAACATTTGATAGGGTTTCCATTCTATAAACCAGAAGAGATAGCTCTCCTGGATGCTTTTGTAGGTGTTCATAAAGTTTGTTTTGGTTTATTTTTTACTCATGTCATAATTCTTAATATATTTCTTTCATAAGACTCGTAGTTTTGATTAATATAACTATCTAAATAAAAAAAAATATTTAGTTATTGGCCTCATTACCATAGTATTTTTCATGTTCTAGTTTGATAGAGATTTATCGATTTGATATTTTGGTAACTTTGTCTTCTAATAATTTCAGCTCCTAACATTTTAATTTTTTGACAATTTTTCATTCTGACAAATCGACATATTCAACCAAATAACTGGGAGAGATATGGGCGATGAATGAGGTTTTAAGGATTGTCAATGAGGTTTGGGTTGAGATGGCTGAGATGAAAGCTGAAGAATTTGTTCGTCTCACAACTCCAACCATTGCCGCTCCTTCTGATAAACCTTTAGCGGAGATGCTTGTCTTGAATTTTGAAGAAAGGATTCTCATTATTCCATTGAGAGAGGAGCATGGTTCTCCATATCATTTCTCATATGAGGATGAGTTATTCGACACTCCTATCATTGCAGAATATGGAATTTTTGCTATTATCGGCTCTCTAATATTTGTTGGCCCATTACCTTGTCCTTTTGCGTATCATGCCACGTCTTGTGGACTAAATAATAATGTAGTTATTGTTATAGAATCTTCCATTCTTTCGTTGCCATCCTCTCAAACATTTTCGGGTTTTAAGGCCTCAATAAGAGCCCAAGGTTTTAAAATTTTCCTATATAGTAGACCTGTGCCACTTCTTTGCTGGAGGAAGTCACCTCTGCCAAATTCTTACCCAGCTGGATAATCATCATCATCAGGTTTTACCCAGAGGTATCTTCTGAACTTTTAATTTTGAGTCATCCGGTTGTATTTAAACTACTACCTCAATTTTTTTTTTTTTTGCAATCTAATAACTTGATGTGGAAGATAAGGAACAGGTTGCGTAGCTAATACATTGAGATTGAATGTCTATGCCAGCCCGAGATGTGGCTTAAATCTATACATCCATATTAGGCCGGCCCAAGACCTAGGCTCGTGAGCAAATGCAGAGGCCCAATAGATGACAGCCCATAACTCAGCACCTAAGGGGCCTGCCTTGGAACAGGCGGCTTGGGTAGACTGGCCCAAACTCAGTCTACTAGACTACGATCGGGCGAAGAGATCCGCCCCGTGGTAATATCCCGGATCGCATGCTAGCAGCGCACAGCTCAGCGTGGGATCTTTTCAAAGTTGTACTGATCTCACTGTATATTGCCAAAATATTTTTCAGATTTGCCCACCTCCCGGAATGGCAATTGAAGTTGATGAGATCCTGTACTGGATTATTCGCCGCCCCAAGTGGCAAGAAGGATCCGGCAAATCACTCATCGGAGGACGCAATCACACTACGATTTTCTCAATCCTCTAAAAAAAAGAAACGATTCCCGCAGACAAGCAGCAATTGCCATAAGCGGCGCCCTCAATTATCGTGACAATTCAGCACTCCTAATTGTTGACAACCGCCTCTGCCAACTATAAATACCTATTCACTAAAGTAGGAAAGGAAGAACTGAGAATTCGGAGAGAGAGAGAGGAGATTGCACAGAGAAGGCATGGTCAGACAAGATCTCACACCACTTAAAAATCACCTACAGTGCGAGAGAAAAGGGGAAAAAAATCTGGCCATCATGGGTCAAGAGAGGGAGAAACCCCAAGAAAAAGATAGTTTAGTCATGTTTCCACTCCAACTTCATCTCTTGCAGCCAACAAATCTCTGGTGAAGTCTTCTGCCCACCTTGGGGCTCCAGCTCTGACGCTGCCCACTTCGACACCACCGACTTTTACGCTGGCGCCACAAAACTCACTGCCGTCATAGGAGCCAATCAACACCCCAATTTCCTACCTTGGGGACTGCGCCAGCTAGCTTTCCTCCGTCAGGAAAGGGACTTGCTCGTCCTAGGGAGGAGCCCCATTCTCATGCAGGAGGACCTGCCCTACCTTAAAAGGAAGGATAGACCTGCCCTCGCTAGGGAGGAATACCCTCTTCCATCCCATGTCCCACGTCAACGATATGAACAGCCCTTCACCTCAAGTGCATCCTGTGTAAGACGCCCCTCTGCCGGCGCACATCTAACCCATCCCTCAGTGAGTGCACCTCTAAGACGCCCCTCTGCCTTGCGAACCTATAAGACGACCCTCTGTCAAGCACACTTCCAAAACACCTCTCCGCCAGGCGTACCTCTAGATCACCCAGAAGCAGGCATACCTCCAAGACGCCCCTCTGTCAGGTGCACTTTCAATATGCCTCTCTACTAAGCACACTTCCAAGACGTTCCTCAATGGGCACACCTCTAAGCCGTCCCTCGGTGAGTGCACTTCTAAGCCATCCATCAACGGACGCACCTCTAAGATGCCCCTTTACCGGGCACACCTCTAAGACGCCCCTTTACTGGGCACACCTCTAAGACGCCCATCTATCACGAGTACTTCCAAGATACCCCTCTATCGGGCACGCCTCTAAGATGCCCATGTGTCAAGCTTACTTTCAAGATGCCCTTCTACCGAGGCACACATCTAAGATGTGTCTTTGTCAGGCTCACTTCTAAGCCACCTCTCAATGAGCGCACCTCTAAAACGCATTTTAGCAGGATGCACCTCCAAACCGCCCTTCAATCAGGCGCACCTCGAAGCTGCCTATTAGTAGGTGCACCTTTAAGCCACTCCTTAGTGGACGCACTTCTAAGCCACCCCTCTGCCAGGTACACTTATAAAATATCAATTTGTCGGGCGCACCTCTAAAATGTCCCTCTATCGTGTACACTTTCAAGATGCCCCTCTGTCAGGCACATTTTAAAGACACCCCTCTGTCAGGCGCACTTTCAAGATGTCCTTCAGTGGACGCGCCTCTAAACTGTCCCTCAACGGGTGCACTTCTAAGACGTCTCTTAGCGGACACACCTCTAAACTGTCTCTCAGCGGGTGCACTTTTAAGACACCCTTCTGCCAGGGGCACCTCTAAGATACCCCTCTGCTGGACGGGCCTCAAAGATACCCCACCGCTGGGCGCACCTCCAAAATGCCCATCCGCCGGATGCGCCTCCAAGCAGCCTCTCCGTCGGTCGTACTTCTAAGCCACCTCTCAACCATGCGTACCTACAAGCTGCCCCTCAATCAGGCGCAATTCTGAGCTGCCTCTCACTGGGCGCACCTCTAAGCCGCCCTCAGAAAGTGCACTTCCAAATTGCCCATGAATATGCGCATCCAAACGCTCAATCTACCACTATATGCATCTACGTATTCCTCGTATCCTCCTAACAACTTTCTATTTTTTGGGAAGGATTTCTAATTTAAGTATCGGAGGATATACGGTGGGAGTAATTTTTGTTATCCTCTAACCTCCCATTTTCAATTATGGTGTGCAGGATCCAAGTTCGGAGCTACCGTCCTAAACTCGCTTCAGTTCAACTCGATGAGAAAGATCAAGTGGATTTCTAGCCCTAATAGTATGCCGGATCCAAGAACGCATCAAAATTCACATTCACTATATGATTTACTATGATGATGTGTGTAAATTTCTTATGAAATTCAGCCATTTTAAAGCAAACTATCATAAAATGAGTCAAATTAGTTAGTTTATTATAAATAGATATTTTAAAAAATTTATCATGTAATTCTTTAATAAATAATTTTTCTATGATTGAAAAGTTATAAACATTTACTAATAAATATGAATTTATTAAAATATTTATGTTTCTAATTTGATAAAATGAACATCTTTTTTTTTTAAAAAAAAGTAAAATAAGTAAAAAATAAAAAATAAGAGTTTTTTTTTCCACTAAAATTTGTCTTATCTTTTTAGAATTGCCAATATCATATAATCTTGAATAATAAAAAGAATGAAAATTATGTTATTTTTCATCCTTGGATTTCAAGATTAAATATTTCCAATCGGCCTACGTCGGCAACCACAATGGAATATTCAGAACAAATAATTCGAACCTTATTAAATTTTTAATTTCAAATATTATGGTTTTTATCCTTATCGGCCATATAGTATATTATCAAATGTCTCATTTCATTTCTAGATTATTCTTTTTTTAAAATCTTAATTTATTTTAATAATTAAATATCTATTAAATAAAGATAGATGGTTGCTTGTACCCTAGATATTTTCATTGCTATAAATCCAAATAGCTTATTTAATGCCCAAATAAATGCACCAACTCATAGTTTATTTTTTTCCCCCAATGTTATTATAACAACCTAAGTCTAACCTACATGTTATCTAATCCTGGCTTTATCAATTTATTGAGCATTGTTACCGGTAGGTATAGTCTAATATGAGATATGCTTGACTCGTTGTTATGTGAAAGGGAGAGAGCGTTATGATGCCGGAAGCGTGAAAGCTTGATAATAGAAGGCTTTTGCAGGCAAGTGAGAGCATGTCTTAGAGTGAGACCTCCATGACCTATTATAGCCACTGTGCTGAGCTGTCTTTCTTGTACAGAATGGCTTAATTTTTGCACTATGTTGGGATCGCTATATTTTCTGGCGTTGAGCCTTTATTACAGTAATGGTCGTTGGATTGATTGCTTTCCTCCTGCGTTTACTGCAAACACGAAGGGGATTCTGGCGCTTTCCTTCAGGGATGCGCGTCGATCTTGGAAGCAACCGTTATCATGGAACATGCCTTCTGAGGAGAGTACGAAATTAGGGTAGAAAACCGTTGTGGCTTGAAGACGGACACGTGGTCCAATAAAACACGTGAGTCTGATCTTCAACCAGTCTTCTAGCCATGCTCCCGGACAACGAAAGCATTGGCCTTCTTGGGCCCAAGTTGACCGACCAGCTCTTAAGCTTTTGTTGACTTCTTAGCCTTTCGTTCGGTCAACAACTGGCGTTGACCATCAAGGAACAAATGGGCCATTGTGTATTTAGGTCATTTTTCCTTCCCGGGCAAGCCCATTACTGGCGGTACATCATTAGCCCCCCATGCTGGAGGTCAGAGTTCTGGTGGTCTGGAACTCTGACCTCCAACATGTTCATGATAGGATGAGCCTGACTTAAATACCCTGGTGAGGAAGCTGGCAATGACTCCTGGTCTGTTGATTGCGTAGCTTGCAATGGTCGGCCATAGAGTCAAGATCCAGAGAACGGATGAGGAAAGCGTTGACCGAATTCATTGATCGTCTAGGCAGAATCCGGAGGACTGATGAGAGAAGTGTTAACCGAATTTGTTGACCGTCTAGGCTAGATTTCGAAGAATTGATGAAGGAAGCGTTAACCATATTCATTGACCATTTGGGCCAGATTTAAAAAAACTATTGAAGGAAACGTTGACCGGATTCGTTGACCGCCTGGGTCAGAATCCAGAGAACTGGTGGAGAAAATGTTGACCAGATTCATTGACCGCCTGGACTAGAATCCGAAGAACTGATGGGAGTTGAAGTGACGCGCTATCATGCCGTCGGGCTGTCAGCCAAAAAGTTGGCCACGTGTTAGCATGTAGTAAATTTGTGATCCCGGTAATTAATGTACCAGACGATCTGATTCAACTACACCCTCTCCAAAAGCGACGCGTGTCCACAATGATAGACGTACGTTTACGAGACGGTTCTCCTTCTCCGTCATTCACATACTTTTACGTACTCTGTCCGTTTCTTTTCAAACTTCCCATGCTTTCTTCCTGAAAGTTTTCTAAGTGTTCTGCTTCCTTCCTTCTCCCGTTTCCATGGCGTCCTCTGTAACCCAGATTGCCTCAATAATTAGAGCCAGCAAAGTGAAGGCATACGTCGAGTACAACATTTCGAAGGAGATCGTCTTTAGAATTCCCAACAAGGGGGATAGGGCGTGCTCTCCTCCTGAGGGATGCATCACTATATACGAGGCCTACTTGAGGAGTGGGTTATTCCTTCCAATCCCTGATGAGCTGTAGGATATTTTTACAGCTCTTCAGGTACCTATCACACAGCTTCATGCTAATGTTGTGCGATACCTACGCTCACTCTATATTTTTCTCCGCCACCATACGAAGTTGCTGACTATGGAGGCGGTTAGGGTGATGTTTAAGTTCACCCAAAGCGGAGAGTGGATTTCCCTGTCCCCATGATGTCTCCTGTTCAACAGTGCCGTTTACGATTATTTGAAGCATTGAAAGAATAGGTTCTTCTTCGTGCATGTTGACGAGTCCTGGCCCTTGGCCGGGGATTGAGGCAGGGTACCAAACATTTACACCGGGACACCTGCGGACCAAGAAACTGCTGCTATGATGCCACTCCTAAAGTTGGTGGAGGACCACCTCCCAGAGTTCTGGAGAAATCACTTGGTTTCCCGTGTGGAAGCCAACAGTGCACGGTGGGAACCGCCTTCTCCAGTCCAAAAGATGAGGGTGCCTTCTCGTAAGAGGAAGGCTGGCGCCATCACCATCGAGCCTATTGGTGCGCCTCCCAGCGACGAAACTCCCAAGAGTCGAAGGCTGAAGAACATGGCAACGGTGATGCCTTCTTCTTCTTCTTTCACAGAGCCAGATTATATTTTGGCTGCCCAATTCACTGGATTCGAAGACAACTCCGGTGTAGGTGATGTTGAGGCTGCTGTGGAGGCGTATAGGGCCAGACCGGGCTTTGCTATGAGTAGTGTTGTTCTTGCTCTACTGTAGCCAGAGCACTTGGCGGTGGAGTTGGAGTTACCTACGAAGCTTCCAGCATGCAAACTATTGTGCAGCCAGAGGTGCCGGCTGTGGAGCCTGAGGAGCCTACTGCGGGAGAGCTCCATGAGATGCCAAAGGAGTCTACAGTTGGAAAGCTCCAAGATGTGCCTGAGGAGCTTGCTTCCGGAGAGCTCCTGGTGGCACCTGAGGTACCAATCGTCGGAGATCCCTTAGAGGCCGTTGGCATCGGTATGGAGCTGATGGAGGAGCTTGCCGTCGGAGAGCTTTCTGAGGCAGTTGGCCTTATTGAGGAGTTGCCAGAGGAGTCTGCGGCGGAGGCCTCTGCTGAGCCTATCTAGGAGACTACTATTTCTAGTCTTCCACCGCTAGGCCTAAGGTCTTTTAGCAGGCCAGTGCGCAGAGTTTGGAAGGTAAAACTTTGAAATCTTCCTTCTCTTTTCTTCCTCTGTTGTTCGTTACTTAACATTTTTGGCTTTTGCAGGAGGAGAAAATAACTGGTATAGTTGGCAAGAGATTGTGCCAGTGGAACCTGGTGATCTCTGACCATGACAGAGAGATCGCTTGATTCGAGGAGGAAATGGAGCTGATTAAGACGGACCACTGGGAGGACATAGCTGCTCTTCAAACTATGTTATCAAATCTAGAGGAGGAGAACGCCAGACTGAAAGAAGAGAACGCCAAGTTGAAAGTGGAAGCTGATCGGGCAGTGAGGCGCACTGACCAACTCTCGAGACATGTCATATATTTGGAGAACGAGCTAACTACTCGTATATGTCCCCATGAGGTTTCTGGGATGATGTGGGTACGGTTGCTGGAAGGTGCCAACCTCTACTGGCATATTACATTGCTGGTTGACCCTAATTTTTCATTTGATGTTTTTAACCCAGCAAACCGTTCTGTCCAGCGTCGCGAGAACCTGCTGGGACAATCCCAGAGTAGTGAGGGGCCACCGCCGCTTCATCCTGGGATCTGCTCCACCGTAGACTTTTATACTCTTGTGTTTTTTGTATATAGTTGTGAATGCGTAGATATAATCAATAAAATAATCATTTTACTGAAGTTTTGCGTCTTTGCTTTTGTTGCCGTTTTTCACTTGTTGTTGTGTTGACCAGCCCACTTGGTGTATTGTACGCAAGTTGGTCATCCGTCTCGCTTGAGACTTTGTGGCACTCTCTGATGGATTTAAGTCCTGAAGAAGACATTAAGGTGAATCCTAATATCGTATCAAGCCTGTTCTATACTCGTGCGAGAGTAGAGGGTTGGTGGCGCTACCTAGGTGTGAACATGGACGACCAGCTTTTGGACGGAGTGCTTTACTGGAAGTAGCACTTGAGTTGGATCGTGTTCCACGTCCGCGAGACCAACTTGCCGTTCTGGGTTGAAATTAGTATGCTCCATTCCACAAAACGGTTGAGACTAGAAAGGGACCTTCCCAATTTGGGAAAAGCTTATTCCGATTGGTAGTCTTACCCGTAATTTTGATGTTTTGTAAGACAAAGTCTCCAACTTTGAATTACCGTGCTTTTACCTCCTTGTTATAATAGCGGACGACTCATTGTTGGTAGCCCGTTGTCCGCATTCTAACAGCGTCGCTGGCTTCTTCCAACAAGTCTAGATGTTTCCTGGTTTTCTGAAAGTTACCTAGAGGGTCGAAAGCTTCAACTGTAAGACTTGGAAGACCGATCTCAACCAGAATTATCACTTCAGTCCCATAGCAGAGACTGAAGGGCATCTCGTGAG
>JAOVVI020004790.1:1400-11711 GCA_028571085.2 Nepenthes alata
AGACCTCTCCAAAAATTCGTCTCCATTTTTCTCGTCTTGTCCGCGGACAAAACACCACGAAGGGAGTAACCCCAATAAACTTCCCCTCACGACCGAGTGGGAGCGAAGTTTGTTAGACCGGCAGTGTCACAACAAGCTTTCAGCTTTCCCTTTGGCAAAACTTTGGTCAACATGTCTGAACCATTGTCATATGTTCAGACCTTTCCCATTGATAGCTGCCCATCATAAAAAATATCTCTTACCCAATGATATCGCACGCCAATGTGTTTCGACCTGGAATGGAATGAGGAGTTTTTGCACAAGTGAATGAGACTTTGGCTATCACAGAGGATCTCGTACGTTTCTTACCTTAGACCTAACTCTTGGACGAACCTTTTCATCCAGAGTATTTCCTTACAGGCCTCGGTCACGGCAATGAACCCTGCCTCCATAGTCGAGAGAGCAACGCACTTCTGTAACTTGGACTGCTAGGAGACTGCATCTCCCGTAAATTTTACCAAGTACCCGGACGTTGATTTCCGAGAGTCAATGTCCCCGGCCATGTCGACATCCGTGTACCCAACCAGCTGAAGCTTCCCCCCTCCAAAATGCAAACCCATCTTTGAAGTCCCATGGAGATATCTGAAAATCCACTTTACCGCGGACCAATACTCCATCCTTGGGTTTGAGAGAAACCGGCTGACAAGACCAACCACATGAGCAATGTCTGGCCGCGTACACACGGCTGCGTACATCAGACTACCAACGGCCGAGGAGTAAGGGATCTTATTCATGCGCGCTTTCTTAGTGTCCGAGGACGGACACTGCTTCTTGCTCAGCCTAAGGTGGTTAGCCAGAGAGGTACTAACAGGCCTGGAGCTTTCCATATTGAATTGCTGAAACCCTTTTTAACATAGCCTTCCTGGGACAGCCAGAGCTACTTGTCCCCTCGGTCGTAAAATATTTTGATCCCCAGAATCTATTTCGTCAGTCTGAGGTCTTTTATGGTAAAAGACTGCCCCAGTTGCTCTTTCAGCTCTTTAATCCGTGTACTGTTCTTTCCGACAACCAGCATATTGTCTACATAAAGGAGGAGGATGACGAAGTCATTCTCCAAAAATCTCTGGACAAAGGCATAGTGGTCGGAAGTAGTCTTATAGTATCCTCGTCCGACCATGATAGACTCAAACTTTTGGTACCATTGTCTCGGAGCTTGCTTTAACTCGTACGAGCTCTTTTTCAAACGACAGACTAGTCCTTCCTTCCCCTTGACCTCGAACCCTTCTGGTTGCTCCATATAGATCTCTTCCTCAAGATCACCATGACGAAATGTTATCCGGACGTCCAGTTGCTCTATCTCCAGATCCAAAGTTGCTGCCAATCTGAGCACCACACGGACCGAGAATATCTTAACAACAGGTGAAAAGATTTTATCAAAGTCAACACCCTTTCGTTGACTGAAACCCTTCACCACAAGTCGTGCTTTGTGTCTTGGCTTCCAAGCATCCTCGATCATCTTCAGTCAGAAGACCCACTTATTCTTCAGGGCCTTCTTCCCCTTGGGCAGCTTAGCCAGCTCAAAGGTATGGTTCTCATGAAGGGAGGCCATTATTCCTTCAATGCTTTGAACCATTTATCATTCTACGCGCTACACATAGTTTGCCAAAATCTTTAGGTTCTCTAGTATCAGTGAGCAGGACGTACTCACTTGCTAGCAGGCGGACAGACGGACGTCTCTCCCTTGATGACCGTCTCACAGGGGCTAGATGGGCCTGTTGAGGGGCCTGATCTTCAATCTGATTCTCCTGAGGGGTTGGAACCGCCTAATCATTGTTGCCGGCCACTCTTGGTCCATCGACATTGTACTCAAGAGGTACTGGACGGACAGCTTCCACATTAACTCTATCCGTCGGGGAAGTATTGGGTTGAGACTTCTCTTTTCCAATGTCCTTAATGGTCTCTTCCTCAACAAAGACCACATCACGGGATCGGACCAACTTCTTTTCCACTAGGTCATAGAACCAATATCCAAGCTCATCCTCGCCATAGCCTAGAAAGACACATTACTTTGTCTTTGGCTCTAACTTGCTCCTCTCATCTCTTGGAACATGAACAAAGACTTTACAACCAAATGTCCGAAGATAGTTGTAAGTTGGCTCCTTCCTGGTCCAGATTCTTTTTGGGACTTTCCCATCCAAAGGCTTATTGGACGACCGGTTGATCATGTGGGTGACCGTCTTCAAAGCCTCGGCCCAAAAGGATCCCAGACGCCTGGCCTCGAATAACAAGCACCTGACCTTTCCATCAGTGATTTATCCTCTCGGCCATGCCGTTCAATTATGACGTCTTTGGTGGAGTCCTGTGATGTTTGATGTCGTGTGCTCTAGAAAAGGCATCAAAAGTCCCAATATACTCTCCATCGTTGTCACTCCGGATGACCTTTAACTTCCTCCAGGTCTCACGCTCAAAGAGGACATGGAACTGCTCAAAGATTCCCGCGACCTTATCCTTGGTCTTGAGTGGGAACACCCACAGCTCCCACGAGAAATCGTCAATGAAGGAGACAAAAATAATGTACTCCTCCAAGATGGAGGTCTTGTGGCTCAAGGATAGATTGCTCATGGCTCTGGGACAGAGGGCTCGTGGCTCCGGGAAGAGTGCTCTTGACACCGAGACAAAGGGCTCCTGGCTCTGAGATGGAATGCTTCTGGCTTTGGGACGGAGGGCTCCTGGCTCTGAGACGGAGGGCTCCTAGCCCAAGATAGAGGGCTCATGGCTCTGGAACAAAGTGCTATTGGCTCCGGGATGGTGGCCTCAATGCTGCGAGACAAAGGGCTCGTGGCTTTGAGATGAAGTGCTCCTATCTCTGGGATGGAGTGCTCCTGGCCCCTTGATGGAGGGCTTTTTGGCTCCAAGACAGAGTGCTCCTTGCTCTGGGATGGACCACTCGTGGCTCTGGGAGGGAGGGCTTGTGGCTCCGAGACAAAGGGCTCCTTGCTCTGGGAGGGAGTTCTCGTGGCTCCGGGACAGAGTGCACCTGGCTTCGGGATGGTGGGCTCCTTGCTTTGAGTTGCAAGGCTCTTGGCACCAGGAAGGAGTGCTCATGTCTCTAGATGAAGGGCTCGTGGCTCCGAGATGGAGTGCTCGAGGCTCCAGCATAGAGGGTTTGTTTTTCTAGGATGGAGTGCTCGTGATCTGTTTGGAGGGCTCGTTGCTTCGGGACAGAGGGCTCATGGCTCCAGGATGGAGTGCTCCTAACTCTAGGATAGAGTGCTCCTGGCTCTTTGATGGAGGGCTCCTCACTTCGGGATGGAGGACCCATGGCTCCAGGACAGAGTGCTCCTTGCTCCGAGATGGACCGCTCGTGGCTCCGAGATGGAATGCTCTTTGCTCTAGGACAAAGTTCTCATGGCTCCAGTACAAAGTTATCATGGCTCTTGGATGGAGTGCACCCAGCTTTGGGACGGAGGCCTCGTGACACCGGGAAGGAGTGCTCATGTCTTTGGGACGGAGGGCTCGTGGCTTCAATATGAAGTGCTCCTAGCTCTGGGTTGGAGTGCTCGTGGATCAAGGTCGGAGGGCTCGTTCCTCTGCGACAAAGGACTCGTGTCTCTGGGATGGAGTGCTCCTTGCTCTGAGGTGCATGGCTCCTGACTCTGAGATGGTAGGATCCTGGCTCCGGGATGGAGTGCTCCTTGCTGCTAGATGGTGGGCTTCTGGCTCCAGAATAGAGGACCCATGGCTACGGGATGGAGTGCTACTGGCTCAAGGATGGTGTGCTCATTGCTGCAAGACAGAGGGCTCGTGGCTCCAGGACAGATGGCTTGTGGCTCGAGGATGGAGGGCTTGTGTCTCTGGGATGGAGGTCTCATTGCTCTGGGATGAAGTGCTCCTAGCTTCGGGACAAAGGGCTCCTGGCTCCCCTACGGAGGGCTCGTCGCTCCGGAATCTAGTACTCCTGGCTCTAGGACAGAGCCCTCATAGCTCCAAGATGGAGCCCTCATTGCTCCGTCACAGAATGCTCATGGCTCTGGGACAGAGGGCTTGTGGCTACAGGACGGCGTGCTTGTGGCTCTCGGACAGAGGGCTTCTTGCTCTAGAACGATGGACTCATGGCTGCGGGACGGAGTTCTTCTGGCTTCAAGACAGAGGGCTCTTGGCTCTAGGATGGAATGTTTGTGGCTCCATGACGGAGAGCTCATTGCTCTTGGATGAAGGTCTTGTATCTTTGGGGTGGAGTGCTCCTAGTTTTAGGATGGAGTGCTCATTGCACTGGGACAAAGGTCTTGTGGCTCCAGGACAGAGGGCTCCTGGCTCTAGGACAAAGAGCTCATCGCTCTAGCATTGAGGCTCATGGCTCCAAAAGGAGGGCTCGTAGCTCTGGGACGGAGTCCTCGTGGCTCCAAGATGGAGGGCTCCTGGCTCTGGGATGGAGGGCTTGTTGTTGCGGAATAAAGGTCTCATGACTCCGAGATGGAGTGTTCCTAACTCTGGGATGGAGGGCTCGTGGCTCCGAGATAGAGGGCTCCTAGCTCTGGGATGGAGGTCTTGTAGCTCCAGGACGGAGTGCTTCTGGATATGGGACGGAGGGCTCCTTACTTTAGGACAAAGGGCTCATGGCTCCGGAACAAAGTGCTCCTCACTCCGGGATGAAGTGCTCATGGCTCCAAGACAAAGGCCTCGTTACTCCAAGACAGAGTGCTCATGGCTCCAGGATGAAGTGCTCCTGGCTCTATGATGAAGGACTCCTTACTCTGAGACGGTGGGCTCCTTCCTTCGGGATGGAGGGCACGTGGCTCTGGGACGGAGTGCTCCTAACTCCGAGATGGTGGACTCCTAGCTCCGGGATAGAGGACTCATGGCTCTGGGATGGAGTGCTCCTAGCTCTGGGACGGAGGGCTCGTGGCTGTGGGATGGAGTGCTCCTAGCTTCAGAACAAAAGGCTCCTAGCTCCAGGATGGAGGGCTTGTGGCTCTGGAGTAAAGTGCTCCTTGCTCGAGGTTGGAGTGCTCGTGGCTCTGGTCAGAGGGATCGTGGCTTTGGGATGGAGTGCTGTTGCTCTGGGTCAGAGGGCTCGTGGCTCCGGGGTGGATTTTTCATGGCTCTAGGGTAGAGGGCTCCTAGCTCCAAGATAGAGGTCTCTTGGCTTGGGGACAAAGTGTTCCTGGCTTTAGGATGGAGTGCTTGGGGTTCTGGAACAGAGGGCTCATGGATCCGAGATGGAGTGCTCCTTGCTATAGGACGAAGGGCTCCTAGCTCTAAGGAGGGCTCCTCTCTTCGGGATGGAGGGCTATTTACTTCGAGACGGAGTGCTCCCGGCTCCAGGATGGATGGCTCGTGGCTCCAGGACGGAGGGCTCATTACTCCGAGATGGATGGCTCATGGCTCTGGGACGGAGGGGCTCCTAGCTCTATGATGGAGGTCTCGGGGCTCCAAGATAGATTGCTCCTTGCTTTGGGATAGAGGGCTTCTGGCTCTGAGATGAAGGGCTCATGGCTGTGGGACAGTGGGCTCATGACTCCGGGAACAGAGGGCTCAAGACTCTTAGAGGGAGAGCTCATGGATCCGGGATAAAGGCCTCATGGCTCCGAGACAAAAGGCTCCTGGCTCCGGCACATAGTGCTCCTTACTTCGGGATAGAGGGCTCCTAAGTTCAGGACGGAGTACTCCTGGCTCCGAGGTGGAGGACTCGTGACTTCGAGACGGAGTACTCTTGGCTCTAGGACGAAGGGCTCGTGGCTGCCGGAGAGAAGGCTCGTAGCTCCAAGATAGAGGGCTCGTGACTCTGGGATGGAGGGCTAATTGCTTAGAGATGGAGGTCTCATGGCTCTAGGATGGAGTGCTCCTTACTTCGGGATAGAGGGCTCGTGGCTCCATGGCAAAGGGTCCTTGCTCCGCGGCGGAGGGCTCATTGTTGCGACACAGATGGCTCCTGGCTCTAGGACGGAGGGCTCGTTGCTCCTAGATGGAGGGCTCGTGATTCTGGGACAAAGGGCTCCTAGCTCTGTGATGGAGGTCTCATGGCTCCGAGACGGAGTGCTCCTTACTTCAGGACAGAGGACTCATGGATCCGGGATAGATTGCTCTTGGCTTCAGGACGGAGTGCTCCTGGCTCCGAGATAGACTCATGGCTTCGGAACGGAGTGCTCTTGGCTTCAGGATGGAATGCTCCTAGCTCCGGGATGGAGGGCTCGTTACTTCGTGACCGTGTGCTCCAAGCTCCAAGACAAAGGGCTTGTAGCTCCGAAATAGAGTGCTCCTGGCTCCACTTCAAAGTTCTCGTGGCTCTAGTTAGAGGGCTCGTGACTCTGGGATGAAGGGCTCATTGCTCCGAGATGGAGGGCTCACGGCTCTAGGATGGAGGGATCCTAGCACCGTGATGGAGGTCTCATGGCTCCAGAACAAAGTGCTCCTTGCTCTGGGATGGAGTGCTTCTAGCTTCGGGATGAATGGCTCATGGATGTGGGACAGAAGGCTTATGTCTCCGGGATAGAGGGCTCATGGCTCTCGTCTGGTGGGCTCATGGATCTAAGATGGAGGGCTCGTAGCTCCGGGATGGAGAGCTCCTGGATTCGAGATGGAGGTCTTGTGGCTCCGACACAAAGTGCTCCTTGCTTTGGGAAAGAGGGATCCTGGCTTCGGGACGGAAGACTCGTGACTCTAGTATGGAGTGCTCCTGGCTCCGAGATAATGTGCCCCTTACTCCAGGACGGTGTGCTCGTAGCTCCAGGTCAGAGTTCTCGTCACTCTGGTCGGAGGGATCGTGGCTCCGGGACGGAGTGCTCGTGGCTTCAGGAAGGAGTGCTCCTTGCTTTGGGACGGAAGGCTGCTAGCACTTAAACAGAGGGCTTCTGGGGCTGTGATGGAGTTCTCTTCACTTTGGGATGGAGGACCCATGGCTCCGGGATGGAGTTCTCCTGGCTGTGGGACAAAGGGATCATGGCTCCAGGATGAAGGACTCGTGGCTCTAGAACGGAGGGCTCGTGGCTCCCGGATGGAGGTCTCCTAGCTCCTTGATGGAGGTCTTATGGCTTCGAGATATAGTGCTCCTTTCTTTGGGATGGAGTGCTCGTGGCTTTGGGATGGAGGGCTCGTGGCTCTAAGATAGAGGGCTCCTGGATCCGGGATAGAGGTCTCGTGGCTCCGACACAGAGTACTCCTTGCATCGGGACGTAGGGCTCCTGGCTTCGGGATAGAGGACTCATGACTCCGAGATGGAGTGCTCCTTTCTCCGAGACAGTGTGCTCCTTGCTCCAAGACGGTTGCTTGTAGCTCTGGGTCAGAGTTCTCGTGGCTCCAGTCGGAGGGCTCGTGGCTTCGTGGCTTCTGGATGGAGTACTCCTTGCTTTGGGACGGAGGGCTTTCGGGTCTGTGATGGAGTGCTCTTCACTTCGGGACGGAGGACCCATGGCTCCGGGACGGAGTGCTCCTGGCTGCGGGACAAAGGGCTCGTGGCTCCAGGATGGAGGACTAGTGGCTCTGAGACGGAGGGCTTGTGGCTCCGGGATTGAGGGCTCGTGGCTCCGCGGGGAGGGCTCCTGGATCTGAAATGAAGGTCTCGTAGTTTCGACACAGAATGCTCCTTGCTTCGGGATGGAGGGCTCGTGACTCCAGGATGGAGTGCTCCTAGCTCCGAGACAATGTGCTCCTTGCTCCAGGATGGTGTGCTCGTAGCTCCGGGTCAGAGTTCTCGTGGCTCCGATCAGAGGGCTCGTGGCTTTGGGATGGAGTACTCCTTGCTTTGGGATGGAGGGCTACTGCACTTAGACAGAGGGCTTCGGGGTCTATGATGAAGTGCTCTTTGCTTCGTGACGGAGGACCTATGACTCTGGGACGGAGTGCTCTTGGCTGCGGGATAAAGGGCTCGTGGCTCCAGGATGAAGGACTCGTGGCTCTAGGATGGAGGTCTCATGGCTTCGAGGTAGAGTGCTCCTTTCTTCAGGATGGAGGGATCGTGGATCCGGGTTGAAGGGCTCGTGGCTTTGGGATGAAGTGTTCCTGGCTCCAGGACTAAGGACTCCTGGCTCTGGGACAGAGTGCTCCTGGCACCGGGTCGGAGTGGTCGTGACTTCGATTGGAGGGCTCGTGGCTCCCAAACGAAGTGCTCCTAGCTCTAGGAATGAGGGCTCCTAGCTCCAAGATGGAGGGCTTGGGGTTCTAAGATGAAGTGCTCCTGGCTCCGGGATGGAGGACTAGTGGCTCCGAGACAAAGTGCTCATGGCTCTGGGACGGAGGGCTCATGATTGTGGGACAGAGGGCTCATGGTTGTGGGATGGAGTGCTCTAACTCTTGGAGGGAGGGCTCATTGCTCTGAGACGGAGTGTTCCTTACTCCAGGACGGAGGGCTCGTGGCTCCCTGCTAGAGGGCTTCTAGGACGGAGTACTCTGGACTCCTAGGATGGAGTGCTCCTGGCTCCGAGACGAAGGGCTCATAGCTCAGGAATGGAGTGCTCCTGTCGCTTTGACGGAGGGCTCGTGCCTCCAGGATGAAGTTCTCCTGGCTTCGATATGGAGGGATCGTAGCTCTTGGAGGGAGTGCTCCTAGCTCCGAGACGGAGTTCTCCTGGCTTCGGGACAGAGGGCTCCTAACTCCAGGATGAAGGACTCGTGGCTCCAGGACGGAGAGCTCGTGGCACTAGGATGGTGGGTTTATGGCTTCGAGACGGAGTTCTCCTAGCTCCGAGACAAAGGGCTGCTGGCTCCGAGACGGATGGCTCATGGCTTCGTGACGGAGTTCTCCTGGCTCAGGGACAGAGTGCTCCTAGCTCCGGGACGGGGTTCTCCTTGCTCCACGATAGAGGTCTCCTGACTCCACGATGAAGGACTCGTGGCTTCGTGATAGAGTCTCGTGGCTCTAGGATGGAGTGCCCTTGGCTTCGAGATAGAGGGCTCAAAGCTTTGAGATGAAGTGCTCCTGGCCTTATGACGGAGGGCTCATGGCTCCAGGACAGACGACTTGTGGCTCCGGGACAGAGTGCTCCTAGCTCTGGGATGGAGTGCTCCTGGCTCTGGGACGGAGGGCTCATGGCTCCGGGATGAAGTACTCGTGGCTCCAGGACTGAGGGTTTGTGTTTCCTGGACGGAGTGCTCCTGGCTCCAATATAAACGGCTCGTGGCTCCAGGATGAAGTGCTCTTAGCTTTGGGATGGAGGGCTCGTGGCTCCAGGATGAAGTACTCATGGCTCCAGGACGAAGGGTTTGTGTTTTCGGGATGGTGTGCTCCTAGCTCCAGGATGAAGGTCTCGTGGCTCCGGGACGGAGTGCTCCTGCGACGGAGTGCTCCTGGTTCCAAGACGGAGCTCTCCTGGGATGGAGGGTTTCTGACTTCGGGATAGAGGGCTTGTGGTTCTTGGGTTGGAGTGCTCCTGGCTCCAAAACAAAGGGCTCCCAGCTCCCAGCTCCCAGGCAAAGGAAAGTCCTCAATGAAGGGTAGGCCCCCTGAAAGGAGGGAAACTCCCGTCTGAAGGGTAAACCTCTTGGAAGGAGGGCAACTCCTGACTCTAGTACGGAGGGTAACTCCTCAGCGGAGGGTAGGCCCTCTTCCTGAGAATACTGATCCATTTGGAGCTTTGTGGAGCTTCTAGGACTTGTCTTTCTAAACTTGAAGATGCCTGGTTATATAGTATGATTTGTAAATGTACTCTTGGATAATGTGGGACATTTCACCTTAGCAAAATTTTTATTAGGCTAAAGTTGGATTATAGGTCTGTTGTGGGGCCTGGTTCCTTCAGCCTATGATTACTGGACCCATTAAAATGCAACTTTATAGTAGTGTTGGCATAGGCATGCTCCTCACTTATATTAGGTATGATCCCTCTAGGCAATTCATGCATGTGTCCTTCATGCGCTAGTTTTAACGGAATTGGCACACAAGAGCCCATTAATGAACATTAAGTGAATCCATTCTATCCTAAATACGCATGGCTATTTATCATGGACCTACTAGATGTGGATACCACTTGTTCATTGCAATTGCCTTTTGTTTGACTGCTCATCACACGAACCTTGCACAAACCTTGCACAAACATCCATTGAAATCCATCACTGAGTCAACCTTTGATTGACTATCAATCAACCAAACAAATCTCACGTAAACCTCCAATGTCCTTTGTCACTCAAATAACCCTCAACAAACCCTTGCTCAAACCTCACACAACCCTTACTTAACATCTTGGCTTGAGTATGTTACGTACAAATATTGTACATTTTTCAGATGATCCTTTCATTGGTTGTAGGACCTATAAAAGAGTAACCTAAAGTCCAATAAATTTTTCCACATGACCTTGTCGGTGACCTCTCACATTTTTGGTAAGTATCATCTCTTATCCTTTG
>JAOVVI020004791.1:1957-13652 GCA_028571085.2 Nepenthes alata
AGGAGGTTATTCGTAAAGCGACAGAGGTGTCAATTCTGGTTGGAGGAGGTATCATTTTTGGGTCATATCATTTCAAAGGGCGGTGTGTCAGTTGACCCAAAAAATGATCGAAGCAGTGACAAATTGGGTAAGGCCAGCAAGCGTCGCTGAAGTGTGAAATTTCTTGGGTTTGATAGGGTATTATAGTTGGTTCGTTGAAAACTTCTCGAGAATTGTAATGCCTCTAACCCGCTTAACCCAGAAGAAAGCGGCGTTTGTTTGTGATGATGATTGCGAAGAAAACTTTCAGGAGTTGGAAAGAAGATTGACGTCAACGCCTATATTGTTGATTTCGAATGGGTTGGGTGGATTTGTGGTATATTGTGATGCTTCCAAGAAAGGCATAGGCTATATTTTAATACAATGAGGTCAGGTGGTGGCTTATGGGTCAAGACAGTTGAAGGTTCACGAGAAATACTATCCCACCTATGATCTTGAATTAGCAGTGGTAATCTTTGCCCTGAAAGTTTGGAGGCACTATCTGTATGGGGAGAAGTTTGTGATCTATTCTGATCATAAAAGTTTGAAATATTTGTTCTCCCAAAAGGAATTAAATATGCGGTAATGGAGATGGATGAACCTGCTAAAAGATTATGATTGTGAGATCCATTACCAGTCAGGGAGAGCAAATGTTGTTGCTGATGCTTTTAGTAGGAAGTCTTCTGGGTTGATGGTTCATCTAATGATCAAAGAATGGGAAATGTTAGATAGAATAAAGAGCTACACAATTCGGTTGTAATCCCAAGGATCAAGAATGATGTTGTCATACTTTCAAGTACAGCCGGAGATTTTGAAGAAGATCAAAGAGAAGTAGATGCTATATCCATATCTGGTAGAGATTGCAGGAGAATTGGATCAGGAATCGCAAGCAGAATTCTATATTTGGCAGGACGAGATTTTATGTTTTTGAAATCAAATTTGCGTACCAGACCTTGGAGAGTTGAAGGATGAAGGCTTAAATGAAGCCCATAGATTGAAGTACACAATTTATCCTAGTGTGAATAAGATGTACCAAGATATGAAGAAGACCTTCTAGTGGCAGAACATGAGAAGACAAATTGCAACTTTCGTGGCTAGATGCATCGTGTGTCAACGAGTAAAGATAGAACATAAGAAGTCTCTAGGACTCTTACATCCTTTGCAAGTTCCCAGTTGGAAGTGGGAACACATCACGATGGAATTTGTTTCGGGATGCTGAGGATGATGAAGAACATGAATGCCATCTGGGTGATTGTGGATTGACTAACAAAGTCAGCCCATCTTTTGCCGATTTGAATGACGTATTCCATAGATAAATTGGCTCGTTTGGTACATCAACGAGATTGTACGACTGCATGGTATTTCGGCTTTAACTGTGTCTGATCGAGATCCCAGATTTGTGTCAAAATTCTGGGAAAGCTTGCACAGGGAATTAAGGACCAGCCTTTAGTTCAGTTCAACCTTTCATCCGCAGACAGACAGCCAATCCTAAAGGACTATTCAAATATTGGAGGATATGTTAAGAGCGTCGGTTTTGGAGATGGGAGGCTCGTGGGATAGTTATTTATCTCTTGCTGAGTTCGCCTACAATAATAGCTATCAGTCAAGTATTGGGATGACTTCATTCGAGGCTTTGTATGGACGAAGATGTAGATCTCCAATCAATTGAGAAGAAATCGAATAGTGTGTTCGATCCCGACATCGTCTATGATTCATTGGAAAAGATCAGAATCATTAGCTATCAGTTAAGTGAAGCCCAAAGTCGTCAAAAGAGTTATGCCGACAGGAGGGGATCAGATCTGGAGTTTGAAGTGGGTGATCACGTGTTCCTAAAGGGATCCAAGGAAAAGAATTTCGAGATTCTAAGTTAATGGTAAATTGAAGTTAAGGTTTATTGATCCATTTGAAATTTTGGAGGCTTTGCCACCAAACCTGGCAGGTTGTCATGACGTTTTTCATGTCTCTATGTTAAGAAAATAAGTGTACAATCCTTCCCATGTGATCAAATTTGAGCCTTTGAAAATAGACGACAATATGTCATATGTCGAGACCCCTGTTTAGATTCTGGATCAGAATGATCAAGTGTTGAAGAATAAGGTTATTATGTTAGTTAAAGTATTGTGGAGAATTTATTCGACTGAAGAGGCAACCTGGGAATGCGAAGAAGAAATTCAGGAGAATTTTTCTTATCTGTTCGACGATTGATGAACATGAAATTTCGAGGACGAAATTTTTTACAAAGCAGGGAGAATGTAATATCCCCGACCTTATTGGAAATATTTTAATATTTATTGAGATTTTGGATAAATTAGATATTTCAAAAATTAATTTAATATCGTGAAATTTTGAAGGAATATCAGAATTTACGGCTTAGTGCTTGTCGCGCGTTCAAGGGGTATCCAATGGATATATATATATTATTTTGTTAAAAAAAGAAGATAAGATAAGATAGGGATGGGGTGTTGTTTGGATAATAAATAATAATAATAAATTAAATTAAATTAATATAAGGGAATTTGGGCTCGGCTGCGGAAGGGCAAAGTAGGAGAGAGAAAGAGAGAGAAAAAGAGAAAAAGAAAAGCGAGGAGAGAGAAGAGTAATTGGGGTGCCATTTTTTGGCGCTGCGCGAGGAAGAAGAAGGAAGCAACGGTGGTCGACGATAGCGGCGTGCGCCGAAGTCGGCACGGTGAGGGTGGTTGTCGACGGCTAGAAGTGGGTCGGTGGTGGTGCTTGGTGAGGAATTCGTCAATGTGACCGACGGTGTTGTCGGCAGCAACCGCAACGGCGGTGTACGGAGGTGAAGCAGTGGTGGTCGACGGCGGCCAGTGGTGGGACGCTGGTGACCGGCGATGGCTGTGGGTGAGCCAGGTTGTGCGGCAAAACTGCGTAGAGAGAGAGGGCTCGGGTGCGTCATAGGCCGCGCGATAGTGAAGGAGAAAGCACGCGATTTAGTACCTCGGAGCATCTATTTTTCATATTTGTGAAATATAAGGTCGAGGTAAGTATCTGTAACCCCTATTCTTGGTCTAATTTAATTTTTAATATATTTTGGATATTGTTTAATTTTTTTTAATAACATGCAAGCATTTTTATATGCCCGTTCTTTTTATTCTGGACATGCATGTATAGTTTATTGGGTGATTTTGGGGGTTTTGGATATGAGTTTTATGATTTTTGGGATTTACTAATTTTTTGAAAGCCCAAAAAATTTATTAGACACTGTGTATATTTATATCAATACGTGTAACAAAAATATGCATGAAACTTGTATAGACCATGCATTTTTATATACACGTGCCGGGTTGTGGTCACTACATTTGGATTTAGATATTGGATAATTTGGCCAGCTCTCGAATGGGAGATATTTACTATTAAAAAATCTCTTTTCGTCAGTAGAAAAGGTTTGGAGTAGTGGCCCTTTCCATTTTGATAATTTGACTTGATCTTAAAATATATTTGGATGTCCTAATATATCTAACAAGTTTGAGGATTGCACCCAAAGTCGTGAGTAACAAATAATAGTGAACAACATTTTCCATGGGTATAGTGTACATGGGTAGTCATTCATGCTGGCCATATTTGCATTTGATTTGACCTAATGTTACCAGGATTATGTGTAACCTTTTCTCATGATAGTTTTTAAATAATCAAAAATTAAAATTGGTGCATGATTATGTATCTCTGCATAGATTTATATTGGACTTGGATTTTTAGACTTGGATTTGAGATTCATCAATTTTGCCTATAATTGGGCTTGGTATATCTCGTACAAATCATTAAACTATATATTTTGATCCGGACCATTAAAAAATTTATCGCGATACTGCTTCGACTTCTGCACACGCTATTGGATTATCCGACTATTGGATTCTACTCCAAATCATGATCTAATCGGGCCTTGGACTTGGACTTGGACTTGGATTAGACATCGGCATATTAAAATCAGTCTGGATCACCTTTGTTTTGTATATATATATATATATACGTCTCGATGATTACTATTTTCTTATTTGGATATTTATTTTGGATTTGAATATTTGATTTAAGTACAAGACTATCATTAAATTTTAGATTTAAAATTTTTATTTATTTATTGATGATTTGGATTTATCTATTTGACCCTCCTTTTAATTCTTTGGACTCATTTGTTTATTTATGATATTTGCTGAGCTTTAGGCTCATTATTCTATTTTATCCCTTTAGAGTAGAGGCTCGACTTCTTCGCAGTAGTAGGAAGAGTTTCGACGTAGCACTGTACATCTCTGGTGAGTATTATATCTTGCACTTTGATATTACCAACCATATATCGAGTATGAATAGAATTTGCTTGGATTATTTTGGGATGTTGGAGTCAGCCGAGCGTCGGCCATGGTTTTGTATATTAAGAATATGTTGGGTCGACTTCTTATGTGGATGAGTCATTGTCTTTATTTGGTTATCCCCTTTTGACTATTTGTAGAGTAGGTCACCTTTATACTATTTGATAAGGTCCTGTGTGGATTTTAAAATTTTGTGAAGCTTTTGGATATTTTGTGGTCACACATGAGTTTGGGAATTTTAAGAATAATAATTAAAGTATATTTGATTATTTAATTAACCTGCTTGATCTGGGTTTGTGATAGTATGAAAATATTATAATATCAAGGAGTATAAAACTTGTAAAGATATAATGTATTCTATAGTCATTTGATATTTAATCCATGTCCCAGCGGATTAAAGCCAATAGTCTTAGAGGAATATTTATAATTCTGTGAACAACATACATTGAGATATCAATAAATATCAAGATGTGGTGGAATGCTAGGGTTTGATATGTTTAGATGTGTTCTTATGCCATGTATTAGCAAAGCCATTTGAGTATATTCCTATGCCATGTGTTGACAATATTATTTGGATGTATTCCTATGTCAAATATTTGCAGAGTTATTTGGATATATTCCTATGCCATATGTTGGCAAAGTCATTTGGAGGTATTCCTATATGTTAGTAAAATCATTTGGATGTGTTTTCAAACTATGTTGGCAAAGTCATTTGGATGTATTTCTATCTCATGTGCTGACAAAGCTTTAGAGACACTTGTGGTCAAATGTCAGACATGTAGGTATCGGTTACCTTGTGGTATTTACCCAACCAATAGGATGCAAATATGTAACCTTTAGTTCATAGTGACTAAACAATATTCAAAAAAATTTTTAAGAAGTCTCTCGTAGTAGTGAGTTCCATTACAGTAGGTTTGGCAGAATTTAACTTCTTGTTAATATTCAGATTCAGTGAAATCCATATTACACTCATAATTTAATGGGTTTGGTGGTAACCCTTAATAGTTGATAAGTGTATTGTCATTGAGTCATGATTACGATGTAGTGTGAAATCTCAGATAGTGGTATCTAGTTATCGATATTGATTATCAATAGCTAGTGAGTTCCATTACGATAAGTGTATCGTCACTATCATCAATATCGATATCATCAATAAGAAAACTTTTAGACTTATTATCTAGGAACTTGTTCAGAAATATCGTAATGAAAGGAACATACGAGTTTGGCGCTAGGCATTTGACCAAATAGGATCATCCAGATTCAGATAAATTGACCAAATATTTGACCAAATTCAGTGAAGATATTGATAACCAGAGTCATTCTTTGGTAAATGATATTGGTATTACTTTACTTTTCATTTATATTGTTCCCCGATATGGTTATTGTTTACTGTATTCTAGATTATATTATTTGTTGTACTTGTAAGGCCCAAGATATCCCAATCAAGCAAATCATAATTAATTAAACAAAGGTAAAATCAAGGTCAAATGACGAGGATCTCACATTCGGAAACTACTAAAGCATTGAAATTAAAATACGTAGATTTTGAGATTTTCACCAGTCTACGGATTTCGATAAGAATCAAGATTCATTATGTAATTATATTATAAATACGGAAGCCAAAGATTTACCGCGGAACACAACGGTAACACGAACAATTATCCGATGGACCCAATCAATAGTCTATTCAATTATGATTAATAAATGACAACTCGGCCACCAAATTTCCAATCGGTTATCAACCAAATTAATTTTGAGGTAACAAAAAGATAGTTCAAATGCTAAATTTTCAATCGATAGCAACCAAATTAATTTTGGTTAACAAATAAATAGCCTAGCCACCAAATTTTTACTCAATTCATAACCAAACATAACTCGATTGATTAACTATAGCACACATCAAATTAAGTAAAATTTAACATATTTTAGCAGACAACACACATATCAATAGATACATCAGCAGCTTGATAGCAGCTGCATCTCTAGCAACAGCTATACGAGATTAAAATTCAGTTGAATTTTCCAATAATTCAGTAAGAGCACAATCCACACACGGCACAAGACTTCAACACACACATGGAAGCTCCAAAATTCAGCTAAATTTCCAAGGAATTCAGCAGCAAATCAGCACAGCACTAGCAGCAACAAAAATCAGCAAGGTGCTGATTTTATGCACACCTCATCAAAGGACTAAGGAAAGTTGAATAAATTTAACCCAATCTAATAGCCAATTGGCAGTTTCTAAAGCAACCAAATAGCATATTAATTCAGCAAGTTTAGGGGAATAAATCAGCTCATTTAGGTGGGCAACAAATGTAAGGTACCAGTTTCAAAAATATAGTAATTAGAAGTAATTAAATTAATATAATTAAAATTAGGCTTAATATACGCAAAAAAATTAAGTTTCGGAAGCAATATTTGATGTGGGAGGCCCGGCGCTTGAGTGGCGACCGAGGCACGCTCATGGCACATTTGGGAAAAACATTGTGCCCAAGGATGCCCGAGGCATGCCCAGGGCACATTTTCTAGAATAGGTGCACTTGAGGCTTGCCTGATGAGCGCTTGACTCGTGGATTCCAGAGCCGCGGCACCCGAGCAGCGTTTGAGCGCCAATCTGGGTATAAATACCTGTAAGCCAGTTTTTGGTCATTTTTCGGAAGAGAAAAACAGAGAGGAGAGAGAGAGAGAGCGAGTGAAGGAGAAGAGAGAGAAGGAAGAGATCGAGGCTTCGAGTCCGTTTCCAAGTTAGAGTTAGTTGAAGAACTTGTAGATCAGATCGAGGTAAGTGCACCGATATATATTTCTTTCTTTTGTTGCCTTTTTTATTCCGTTCTTTACAGCTATTTTTATTAAAATGCCTATCTAAGCTTGTATTTTAAAATACACATGTCTTAAGTATGCATATATGTTAATTTTGTATTCGATTAGGAAGTTTTATGCGGTATTATGTTACGTGGAAACCCTAACTCCACGCCCCATCATTTTTACCCGTTTATTTTAGAATTTTTGCATGATTTGGCCTTAGAAAATTGGAACCCTAGTTTGTAAACGTGGTTATTTGATGTTTATTCACATATATTTTCTATATGTAATTTTATGTGTTTCAGAAATTATGTTGGATGCTTTTGTGAAGGAATCTGTTGTTCGGAAGTCACAAAGTTTCATTTGACTTAATGTGGTAAGGATTTTCTAATTTTTTTCCAAGCTTCATGTTAATTTTTGCATGCATTTGAAGTCATAAGAAGCTTTAAGTCCACAAGAATATGGAAATACGTATCTATATATGCAAGATTATGATAATTTATATTTATACCCAAGAAATATGAGAATTATGTAAAGAATAAGAAAGAAACTCCACAATTTGTTAAGTTTGATGATTCGTTCTCTAGGGAGTGAGAACTTGATGTAAGGCTATGGTGGACTTTCTCTTAAGAATAAGTAATCATGAAATTAGACCAATGATTTATATATCAAAGGATGATATTTTCTGGCATGCTTTAGGATATTACAGTGGTAGACTGAGGAATGCTCTTGGGCCATTGGAGATGCTATGGTGACATATATTTTGGCCTCGTATATAAAGTTAAAGGTATACTGCTGACCACGAG
This sequence comes from Nepenthes alata, assembly GCA_028571085.2. NCBI lineage: Eukaryota > Viridiplantae > Streptophyta > Magnoliopsida > Caryophyllales > Nepenthaceae > Nepenthes > Nepenthes alata. The sequence goes on from JAOVVI020004791.1 coordinate 9,903, forward strand.
GTATTTGATTTGCATGAGTAGTGCCTTAGAATATGTGAAAGTATACACATTCCTTTTCTCATTTGGCTACTCCGTTAGTGGTAAGACCTACTAGCCCTGATCCCTAAATATGAATAAAATTTTACATGTTTTGGAACCTAAAGGAATCAAAAATAAAATGTGAAAGATAAATGTATTCCGAAAATGTATTTGACCATGTTTTATGTTTATATATATGTATTATACTCCTATTCCCTTCTCTTGATTTATTTTGAGTATGTTGCTTATTGTCTTTGATTATATTGTGCCTTACTGAGTATTCGACTCACTCATTATTTTCTTGTCTTCAAATGAGTACGAGCTTATACCCGATGAAGTGGAGTAGAGATTTCAGTTGGCTAGGCTATGGACTTGGAAGATGATTTTGTAAACTTAGATTTTATGGTTTTGTAATTATGTATCAGAGGATTTTTGTATATTTTGGATGGATTTGCATCGATGTATTTTATTTATATTAATGATGTACAGATTGAGTTAGTTTTCGTTGTATATAGATGATTCTATATGCTCCCACAGGTCATTGTGGTTTAAGTTTAGGTACCTAGTGGCATCTCTTTTGCACCGACATTGTATCCGGAGATATGACGTTGGAGCCATGCATTAGATTTTGTTGCTTTTGGATCTTGTGTGTGTTGTTGTGATTTGTATATATACTTGTACAGGTGAATAGTATAGGTTTATATTTAATTTGACGGACATTTTGTAGGCGGGACGTTACTGGATCTTGGTTAGGATATAGTTCATCAGAACTAAGCTGAAATCTGAAAGGCAGATGGATGTGCTGGCAGCAGCTCAAATTTTAGGAAATAATTCAATTTTTTTGCCTCCAAAGTATATAAGGCCACGTGAGAAAGATAAAAGGAAGAAGAGAAGGGAAAGAACCAATACAAAAAGGAGAGAAAATGGAAAGGAAAAGATAGAAAACCAAAAGCAAGGGAAGGAACACTTAATTTTGGGCAAGTGTATTTTATAACTCCCTTCTCCGATTGTTGTTTATTATTGTGAATTCTCCTTAAGTATTGTTGCTTGAATACTTAAATTAGTCATGGATTTTATCATATCATAATTTTAGCATGTGAAATATTCGGCTGAAATCCTGAAGCCAGAATTAGTAGCTGAATTAGCTACTGTTATCTTGTTGAATCAGTGACCTAATGATTTCCAAACTGGCTCAATTCGGTGACCAACAAGATAAATCTCTTATTGATATTGTGAAAAAATGGCTCATGAAATTAGACTAAACTGGTCACGGAATCGGATCTCACATCAACAACTAGACTAATTTCAGTAGTCATGTTGATATTTGAAATTACAGCCTATGCACTGGCCCAAAATTAGTTAAACCGACAGTTATATAAACTTAAGTATCTTGTGATGATGTTTAAGTGTCACCCTATAAAAATTATCCCCAGCCCGGTCATGAATCGGTCACCAAAATAGAGGCAGAATTTGACTGCAGTAGAAAATGCTGATGTAGAATTTATAGTTATAACTTTGAGCCAAACCGACTGAAATATCAGTCTGAACTAGCCATAAACCGAATAAATTCTTAAAATTGAGTCTCTTAGCTATATGAAGACCCCCTGAACCGATCAAGGACCAACCTCGAGTTGGCCATAAAATCAATAAAATAGAACCGGCCCATACTGATGTTAAAATTGACAGTTTAGAAAAAGGTGGCCGAATCGAACCTTAAACTAGCTCAACCAACAACCGGCCCAACCAAAGCATAATGTACTAAGGCTAGCCTATTCACCAGTGAACCAACCGCCCAAAATGCTTTGAAATAATCACTGAACCGACTCATAAACAACACCAAAACTGACTTCAGCATCCTTACTGATGCTGAATTTGGCAGTTTCAAAAAAATGGACTGAACCGGCCTTAAACCGATTGAACCAGCAATCGACCTGGCTAAATTATCATGAATAAAGGTTGAACTGTCAACTTATAAATTGGTGTCTAAAAATACATTGAACCAACCACTAAATTGTAAGGTACTGATTTCCAAAGTATAAAAATTAAGAGTAATTAAGTTGATATAATAAAAATTAAGTTTAAAGTATGCTAAAAATTAAGTTTCGGAAGTAAGATTGTATGAGGAAGGCCTGGTGCCTAAGTGGCACCCGAGGTGTGCCTAGGGCGTACTTTCTAGAATGGGTGCCCCTGAGGCACGCCCAATGAGCGCTTGAGGCTCATTTTCCAAGGTTGTGGCGCCCGACCAGCACTCGACTAGCGCTTGAGTTCCAGTCAAGGTATAAATACCTACAAGTTATCTTTTTCGGTCATTTTTCATAAGAAAGACAGAGAGGAGAGAGAGAGTGTGTGTGTGGAGGAGAAGAGAGAAGGGTTCAAGGCTTTCGGGTCCGTATCCGGGTTAAAGCTAATTGAAGTTGAATATCGGGTCAAGGCAAATGCACCCACATACTTGTTTTTCTCTTGTTGCTCTTTTTGTTCCATTATTTTCAGATATTTTTGTTCAAATACCCGTCTAAACTTGTATTTTATAATACTCATGTCTTCAACATGCATATATATTGATTTTGTATTTGGTTTGGAAGTTTTATGTGGTATTGTGTTACGTGGAAACCCTAATCTTGCGTCTCGTCATTTTTACCAATTTATTTTGAGATTTTTGCATGATTTGACATTAGAAAATTGGAACCCTAGCTTGTGAACGTGATGATTTGGTGATTATTCACATGGATTTTGTATATGTTATTTTATATGTTTCGAAAATTATATTGGATGCTTTTGTGAAGGGATTTATTGTCCGGAAGTCACAAAGTTTGATTTAACTTAACGTGGTAAGGATTTTCTAATTTTTTCTAAGATCCATGTTAATTTGTGCATGCATTTGAAGTCATGTAAAGGTTTAAATTCACAAGAAAATAATAGTCTGTATATGTATCTAAAAAAATATGAGAATTATGCAAAGAATAAGAAAGAAACTTCACAATTTGTTATGTTTGATGAATCATTCTCCACACTTTTGCAAAGAATCATTCTTCATTAGCTAATCTCTATCTTCACTCTTTCTTATCAGGTATCAACTCAACAGTGTCATCTGGAAGTATAGATCGAGAAGATTTGAAACCGTGTGTTCAAAGATGACGATGAACACGCCACTGATCTGGAGAGATCTCCCTTCACTCCTGAGATCTTAAACCGTCCATTGCCAACAAAGTTTAAAATGCCAATACTAGATTCTTATGATGGGAGTGCTGATCCCATGGACCGCTTGGATCATTTCTACACCCATTTGAGTCTCCAGGGCTTGGAGGATTCGACAATGTGTCGGTGCTTCCCTCTCACTTTGAAGGGAGACACCTGAATTTGATCCAACCGGCTCCCATCAAACTCAATCTGAAGCTTCTGTGGGCTCACTGACCTCTCCTTGTTTTAGTGTGCTTCCAGCCACCGAGACGAGAAACTGTCATGGCATCTCTCTCACATCAAGTAAAGATAGGGAGAGAATCCAATAAAGTTCCTGGAACACTTTGCAGCAGAAGCCAGAAGGATTCTCAAGCTCATTGAGGAGATGAAGCTTAGCAATTTCATCTCTGCCCTGACGCACGGTGACTTCTTCAAGCACCTGGCCTATAAGAACCAACAGACCTTCCGAGAAGCAGAGTCCATCACCAGGGTCTACGCAGCCGCCGAAGAGGCCAATGAGGCAAAGCATCATTAGATAACCGACTAACCTCGCTC